>JBBPBX010057021.1:0-22568 GCA_038048925.1 Garcialebias charrua | reverse complement strand
GAGCGCCCAGCCATGGCAAGTTATGTAGTGGAAACACTGAAATCTCATATGAGCAATCTTTACACATACAAACTGTAGCACAAATTATAAAAAATATATTTAATATATTATATTTAATATATTATATTTAAATTATAGCTAATCAGGATCCAATCTGTCACTTCTTCTGCAGAGGAGCGGAGCAGGTGCAAGCAGAATCCCTGGGCTCACTAGCCCCGCCTCCTCGATGAGGCAGGACAACTGCGTGCCTCACCCGGAACCATTTCGCAGCCGTTTTATGATTGCTCAGCACAAAAAACATGTTACACACACATACAGTTTTTGACAAAAACACTAGACATTATATTCACCAGCTAAACTATAGAAATGTAGTTTATATAGCAAAAGTATTTGGACATTTTAATAGCGACATAAAAGGGGCAGGCTCACTGTAGCATGCAGCACAGTCAACCGAGTGATCCCTGGTGAGGTGCCTCTGCGCGGATCACTTCTCAGTATTTGAACGATAAATAAGAAAAATCAGTGATTTTGAATAAAAAACAACTTAAAACTGGTTTAGTTTTAAGTAAAATAAGTTTATAGTACAAATCAAAGGATAAATACAATAATTACATTTATTTTTTTCAATTTACATTTTTTCTTTCCATGATGACAGGTGAGGCACGGCCTCACTTGCCTCCCCTGACCGCACGTCACGGGTACTAATGTAGACCATGTGATATTTAATTAATAAATTAGAAAATTTAGATTCACATGTGAACAACTTCTAACGTACATAAATACAGTATGTATGGAAAAAGCAAATACTGTATACATATTGTTAAGCAGTTAACCATCAAAAGCAATAAAAACACTGTTCAAAGACTGTGTGCTGTTTTTTTTGTTTAAAGTAATCAATATTGTATTGTATTTTGTATTGTATGTAATTTATTCATTTCAAATTTAAAACACAAAGCAACAAATTCAAAAACATGTATAGAAAGCAAAAAAACAAATTTAAAATGAAAGGAAGCAGATGAAGAATAAAATTCTTATAGTATCTGCCCCTTCTTAAAAACAAAATTCTATTTAACACTCAAATCAAACAATAATCATTCATGAACAAAAATTCATAACCCATAACAATTGTCGATGTTTAATAAATTAACAATTTTGCATTTGTAGATATCTATTTAAGAATTTATATTTAATCAACTTTTTAAATAAAGGTATTGATTCAATTTTTTTGTCATCATGTCCCAAACCATTCCATAAATCTATTCCATGCATTAAAGTAAACCGACCCTTTAAACTGGTTCTAAATTGTGGCTTAACAAAAATGTCTGTTCCTTTAAGATTGTAACAGCTTTCTCTTTTTAAAAAATGCTTTTGAATATTATGAGGTAGTTTGTAGTTTTGAGCTTTATGCATTAGTAAGTAAATATTATATTCTACTAGATCGTAAAACTTCAATAGTTTCATTTTATAGAATAGATTGTTTGTTGGATGATAATAATGCATTCTTGTTATAATTCTTATAGCTCTTTTTTGAAGGATGAAAATAGGCTTTGTCAGGGTTTTGCACGCTGTTCCCCAGACATCAACACAATAAATTAAATGTGGTACTATAATTGTGTTGTATAACAAATACAAGGCATTATCATTCAATAAATCCTTTACTTTATATAATACTGCTGTGGATTTGGATAATTTTGTTTTAACAGAATTTACGTGTTGTTTCCATGATAATTTATCGTCAATAATTACACCCAGAAACTTCATTTCACTGACTCTACCTATTTCAACACCGTTAATTTTGAAAGGAAAAACTGTGGTTATCTTTTTTTTGCTAAAAATCATATAATTGGTTTTATCAATATTCAACGATAACTTATTTAAATTAAACCAAGTTTGTATGTTAACAAACTCATTATTCATCAAGTCAATCAAATGTTTCAAATCATCACCAGAACAAAAAAAGGTAGTATCGTCAGCAAAAAGGACGCATCTAAGGATACCTGACACATTCATCAAATCATTAACATATAAAATAAACAATTTCGGTCCCAGCACAGAACCCTGCGGCACGCCACATGAAATACCACAGAGGCCAGATCTTACATTGTTCATATGTACAAACTGTTTTCTGTTATGCAAATAACTACGTATCCAATGCAGAGCTGTTCCTCTAATACCATATTTGTCCAGTTTTTCGAGTAGAATTGAATGGTCGATAGTGTCAAAAGCCTTTTTTAGATCGACAAACACACTTAGACAATATTGTTTTTTATCAACAGCTGTGGTAACATGTTCCATCAATTCCATGAGAGCCATGGAAGTTGAGTTATTTGATCTAAACCCGTATTGACTTTTACTTAAGATATCATATTTATCCAGAAAGAAATCAAATCTAGTTACAAATAATTTTTCTAAAATTTTAGAGAACTGCGGTAACAAAGATATGGGTCTATAATTGTTATATAAACATTTATCGCCATTCTTAAAAAGAGGAACTATCTTGGCTATTTTCATTCTGTTTGGGAAGATTCCAGATGAAAATGACAGATTACAAATGTATGTAAAAGGCTCAATGACATAGTTCATTATTTCCTTCACAACCATCATGTCCATGTTTTCACAGTCTTTTGATCTTTTATCTTGAAATTTGTTAACCACCATCATGATTTCTTCTTTATCAGTTCCTTTTAGAAACATACTGTTCATACAGCCATCAATTGAATGACTCACATTTATATCCGTTTTTGGTATTTTTGATGCAAGGGTAGATCCCACATTTGCAAAATAATTGTTAAATCCATTAACTATTTCTTTCTCATCACGGATTTCCACATTATTTTCCACAAAATATTTTGAAGTACTCGTACCAACCTTATTTTTATTTAAAACACTATTCATTATTTTCCAAGTTGTTCTTATATCACCACTACTTTTGTGTAGCAGTTTACTACAATATTCCTTTTTTTTGTTTTCTTATAATCCCTACTAATTTGTTTTTATATTTTTTATATTTTGTTTCAGTATCAACTTTTCTGGGTTTTATAAAACATGAATACAGATTATTCTTTTGTTTACATGCGTTTCTCAGTCCTTTTGTAATCCATGGCGGATCTACTGTATCTTTATTTTGTTTGTTATTTATTTTCCCACAATTTTTATTGTACAAGGCTTCTAGTATATTCATAAACTTGTCATAAGATTCATTTACGTCATTTACATATACATCATCCCATTTTTGTTTATTAAGATCCTCTTTGAAGTTATCTAGTGCTTTTTTTGATGTGATTATTAATTTATTGTTTTTTCTAATAGTTTTCTTACAGATAAAATCATTTTTATAAATTATGAAGATTGGCAAATGATCACTACTATCAGACATCAAAATACCATTTGTCACATCACCATTTATGACATTTGTAAAGAAATTATCCAATATGGTGGCACTATGAGATGTGATCCTTGTTGGTTTTGTTATTAATGGAAAGAAACTTAAACTACTCATTGAATCCAGAAATGTTTCGGCGTTATTATAATCAGTTTTGTTCCCAATATCAATATTGAAGTCACCACACAAGAAGACTTTTTTGTTACAGCTCTTCACTAATAATTCATTGATCTTATCAGTGAATTGATCTATTCTTGATTTTGGTGACCGATATACACAACTTATTAGTATGTTTTTATTGTTTTTATTTATTATTCCCATTGTTATCATAGATTTAATATGTATTAAATCTATGTTGTTTTCTTTGAATCATTACATTTTATTAATTCAACAATCAACATACCATATTTTTCACCAAATAAGTCACACTTTTTGCATACATTTGCAAGTCCTGCAACTTATACACCTAAATTATATATTCATGTTATTTATTTATGCTAATATAAATTTTCCCCATATTTATAACTCAAAATTTGGCTGAGATTTGTTGATTTATTCATTCTGACTTGGAAAATATTGAACACTACCATTTTCAGTCACTAGAGGGCCCTCAAGCAATATGGCAAGCCAAGTGTCTCATTAATAGGCAAAAGTGGCTATTAATGAAACACTTGGCTTGCCATACAAAGCCACCCTCGTCTTGTTCAGGAACTCATGGAGCAAACGTCAAATCAGCTGCATTTCGCTGCCCAGGTGAAATGCAGCTGATTTGACCATGAAAATGCATTTATTAAGGAAAAGTTCAACTGAGACACGCCTTTACTATAATATTGCACAAACAAGTACAGTAAGTGTTTTTGCATGTTTATCTTGTTAAATTCTTTGAGAAATGTCTAAAAATAGACAAATCTCCATTTCATTGACTGTTATGGACAATAAAGTTGAATTTAATTGAATATTAAAAATTATTTAATCTGACTTTTGGTGGATTTCTTTAATCTGTTTGATGTTTTAAAAGCCCTTTCATTTCCTATTGTTCCTGGTTTGCACCTTGACAAATATACAATGTATTATTTACCTTGCAGTGCCTCAAGAAATGATTTATACCATACCATACAATTTTATTTATAGAGCACTTAAAACAGCGACAGTAATAATAATAATAATAATAATAATAATACCAATGAATTCAATTTATAACGCACTTTTCATTAATGAAAATCTCAAAGTGCTACAAAGTGCAACAAAATTAAAGGTCAAATTAAACAAGTGATAAAAAAAATAAAATCAATAATAATATCAACTAAGATCAAAGATAGAATCATGAGGATGCAGAGTAGGCTCGCTTAAAAAGATACTGGACACATGTGAATACTGGACACAACACTGTGGGGACACTTTATATTAACAACAAACATTTTATTCATTCATTCATTCATTCATTCAACCTTTATTTAGTCAGGTAAATCTTTTGAACCTCATGGGCTCATTTACGAAAGCGACCTGCTAAAACTAAAGAACAATGAACAGCAATGGTAGAATTTCCTTAAACAATAAACAAACAAACAAACAATAAACAATAGAAAACAAAAGAGAGGGAAAAAAAAAAATTTTTTTTTTTTTTTTTAACAAAGTATCAAAAAACTAGCAAAACATTATAAGGTAAACGTATAGAATCAAAGACAGGAACAAATCTGCATTGGTTTTTGCCAGGATTCCAACAGATTCTGAAAACCATTTAGAGAAGTCAAGTTTGAGAGCTTCAGATCTTTTTGTAAGATATTCCAGGAAGCTGGAGCGGAATAGGAGAAGGCCCTTTTTCCAAGTTCAGTCCTCACTGACGGAACACTGCAGGTAATCATGTCCTGAGAGCGCACACTGTAGCTGCACTCACGCAAAGACATGTAGGAGGAGATGTATGAGGGCAGCAGACCAAGAAGTGATTTAAAGATGAAAATGTACCAGTGGAAGAGTCTGCGTGAGGTTAATGATGTCCAGTTAACCAGTGAATACAGGGTGCAGTGGTGGGTACGATAATCACAACCAGTTATGAATCTTAGTGCACCATGATAGACAACATCCAACATCCGCAGGGTGCTTGTAGGAGCATTCATGTAGAGAATGTCACCGTAATCAATGGAGGGAAGGAAAGTCACAGATACAAGGCGTTTCCTAACATTCAGTGATAGACATGATCTGTTTCTGAAAAAGAAACCCAGTTTAACTTTCAGTTTCTTCACTAGGTTTTCCACGTGGAGTTTAAAAGAGAGATGTGAATCGATCAGGATACCCAGATATTTATAGGAATCAACAAACTCAATAGGGACACCATTTGAAGATAAAATCAGAGGAAGAACTGCTGGGACCGACTTCCTATTTGAAAAAAACATCCCTTTTGTTTTATCAGCATTTAGGACAAGTTTGAGACGGAACAAATCTGACTGGATGAAGTCAAAAGCGGATTGCAGTAACTGGAAAGCCTTAGCTACTGTTTTAGCTCTGCAATAAACAACTGTATCATCAGCATAGAAATGTAAGGATGCATCAGGGATGCAGTGACCTACATTAGCTATGTAGATTGTAAAGAGAGTGGGTCCTAAAACTGAGCCTTGTGGTACACCATTTTTAACTGTTAAATAGCTGGAAGAAGTACCGTTATGTTGAACACATTGCCTCCGATTGGAAAGATAGTTAGAAAACCAACCGATGGTGTGATGAGAGAAACCGATTTCTGAGAGCTTATGACACAGGATGTTATGATCCACAGTGTCAAAAGCTTTAGACAGGTCTAAGAAAAGTGCAGCACAATAGTCCTTAGCATCCAATGCTTCAACAACATCATTCAGAACCTTCAGAGAAGCAGTTGTTGTGCTGTGTTTTTTCCTGAAACCAGATTGATGAAGAGGTAAGATGTTAAATGAGTCCAGATAATTTTTGATCTGAGAGTTTATCAGTTTTTCTTGAACCTTTGCTAAGATGCAGAGTTTAGAGATCGGTCGATAATTGTTCAGTGAGGTGGGGTCACCTCCCTTCAGCAAAGGAAGAACAAAGGCTGTTTTCCAAGCATCCGGAATGGTGTTTTGGCTTATGGACAGATTAAAGATGTGGGTCACAGGGACTGTGATGATATGAGCAGCCAGCCTTAAGAAATAAGGTGGAAGTTCATCTGGACCTGCAGATTTTTTAGGATCAAGATCATTTAACAGTTTATTTACCTCACTGACTGAGAACGGAGAAAAAGAGAAGGTGTGATTAACAGATGGTTGACTTGTAGGAGGGATTTGAATTGTAGAAGTTTGAATATTAGATAAAGTGGCTGATTTTCCGTTTGTAACTGTAATAATACACAAATAATTAAATGTAATAAATAGGTACATTCTTGACAAAAAAAAACAGTTTTTTTAGAAGATTAGGACCTAAAAAAATGGTAAATGGAGCTTATTTATATAGCGCTTTCCAGCCCCCTGTGAGGAGCCCCAAAGCGCTTTACAATACCAGCCATCCACCCATTCATTCAGACATTCATACACCGGTAGTGGTAGCCTGCCTTGCAAGGCGCCATCCAGACCTACCGGGAGCAACTCGGGGTTAAGTGTCTTGCCCAGGGACACAACGACACATGGTGGGCGGATGCGGGATTCGAACCTCCAACCTTCCGATCAGGGGTCGACTGCCATTACCACTACACCACGGCCGCCCTAAAAAAAGCCTGAAATTATATTATTAAAACGTAAAAATATAAATGAAATCAAAAATACTGAAACACCAGATTGTTTTCAATTATTTTGAGACTGAATGTTGGATTTTTCTGAAATGAGCTAAAACAGAAATATTTAGCAGAAAGCTGAATAAAGCCTCTCATTTTCAAACTTCAAACATTCCTCAAGGGAATTATTCTTGTAACTGCTGAGGTTCGAGCTTTGTGGTGCGATAAAAAAACGGAAAGGTATGCACCACAACTCACGTTCCCTGAAGGAAGGGAACGAGGTGCAACATATGACTATGGGAATTGCGCCACCGCGCGATTCACCTGAAGTAAATACAATCACGCCTTGAACAAGGCAGGTGGGCGTCAGCAATGAGTCCCCGCCCTCTTTGCATAAAAGGGGCTGACGCCCCACCTTCATTCTCAGGGTGCACTTCACCGAGCTTGGGCATTGAAAGGGCAAACATGTGTTGCACCTCGTTCCCTTCCTTCAGGGAACGTGAGTTATGGTGCATAACTTTCACTTCCCTTTTCAGTCAGTACACTTTGTGCAACATATGACTATGGGAACGTAATTCGATCACGTCCTGGAAATGCTCTGGAAATGCATGCTTATGAGAAATTATGCCTCAGACTGCAGGCGTTTAGCTGTTCTCTACTCGTGGTAGAGAGGACAGCCTGAGTTACGTCACTTGCTGTGACGTCTAAACTGTAGTGTTTCACAAATGTGTTTGAAGAGGCCCAGTTAGCAGTTGCACATATTTCTGCTACTGGCACACCTCTGAATAAGGCCCAGGAAGTGGCTAGGCCTCGGGTTGAGTGAACATGTACCCTAGAGGGCACCTGCTGACCCTTGCTACTGTACGTCCTCTTAATGGCATCAGTCATCCAGTGTGAGAGGCATTGTTTTGACAGGGCCCTGCCTGCAGCAGGAGTAGCAAAACACACAATTGGTTTGTTTTGCGCCAGTTGTTAGTTCTTTCCATGTAGACGCTCAGGGCCCTAACAGGGCAGAGCGCGTTCAGCCACCTCTGTTCTTCAGTTAGAACAGGGGGAGGAGGAAATGTTGACAGTTCAAAGTCCAGACTTCTTGGATTTAAAGTTGGTACTTTTGGCACATATGCAAGGTTTGGACGTAGGGTGACCTTTGACCCGTCTGGGGCAAATCTGGTACACATTGGATGCACAGATAGTGCGTGGAGGTCACCCACGTGTTTTGCTGAGCACAGAGCTAAGAGCAATGCAGTTTTATAAGATAATAAATCTATCTTAATGCTGCTAAGAGGTTCAAATGGAGGCTCACACAAAGCATCCAGGGCTAATTGTAGGTCCCACTGGTAGGCCAAAGTCCTGCCTGGAGTTTCTTCCTCAGCACACTTTTCATGAATCATGTCATGAGAGGGTAGGCAGCAGGCGATTTTTACCTCCCCAGCCCTCGTGGCATGCCGAGATGGCTGATAAGAAGACCTTAATGGTGGAGAAGGAGCGGCCCTTCTCTAGCAGGTTCTGTAGGAAGGTGAGGAGCTGGATTAAGTCACAGGAATATGAAACAGTATTCCTCTCTAGACACTAGGCCTCAAAAACACGCCACTTGCGAGCGTAGAGAGTTTGAGTGGACTGTACTCTCGCTCCCTGTATTGTGTTTACAACATTACTGGGCAGTTCTGAGGCCATTAGCCGGTTCCTTTCAATGGCCAGGCCCAGAGCCACCATAGTTCTGGGCATGGGCAAAGGATTTGCTCGTGGGCCTGGGTCAGCCGGTCCTTGTTGGGGAGGCAGCTGCCATGGTGTCCCCTCCAGCAATGAAATCAGATCTGGGAACCATGCTTTCTGCGTCCACCTGGGGGCTATCAGTATTAGCAATAGAGTCCCCTGGCGTACACGTTCCAGCATCGCCTGAATCAAGGGAGTAGGTAGGGGAACCGACTTGGGACCCGAAGGACCCAGGTTCGAACCCCAGTCACGGCATAACTTGTGGTGTGTTTGAGCAGCACACCTCACCCCCAATGTTCCCCGGTGTGCTTTCTATAGCTGCCCACTGCCCCACCTGGTGGTGATTGGGTTAAATGCAGAGTCAAATTTCGTCTTGTATGGAAACATACACAGATGACAAAAATGTGACATTATTATTATTATTATTAAATGCGTAATACAGCCTCTCCACTGGCCAGCTGTACGTCAGGGCATCTGTCCCCAGCGGTGCATCTGTTTCCCTTATCAAGTGATACAGGGGGAAGTGTGTGTTGTTGCTGCAAGCAAAAAGATCTGTGTCAGCCCTCCCATATCGTGCCCAAACTTGGTCCATGATACGTGGGTTCAGTCGCCACTCAGAGGGGAGGAGGGGTCCTCTTGAGAGGGTATCTGCCCCGTGATTCAGCTCGCCCGGGATGTGGGTCGCCCTCAGTGACAATATCCGGAGTTGCACCACGTGAGCAGTTTCGGTGTCGACCTGAAGAGGGGCTGGGAATTTGTCCCGCCTTCTCTGTTGATGAAGGAGACTGTCGTCCTGTTGTCTTATTTATCAGGACATGTTGTTGTACAACCAGCACCTTCCTGTAAAAGTGTTTAAGAGACAAAAACATTGCTCTTAGTTCCAGGAAGTTTATGTGGAGTTTGGCCTCCTGCTGTTTCCAGGCCCCTTGGACATACTGGTTTCTGCAGAGACCTCCCCATCCTGTTTTTTTAGGCGACCGTGGTGATCAGAACATGTGACAGCACTCTTCCCAGTATGACACCTTTGTTGAACACTATAGGAACCTTCCATGGCCCCAGAACCTTCATGCACTCTGGGCCAATCAGTATCCTTTTTGTTCGTCGAGGGGGGATAGGTTGCCATTGTTTGTTGACTGGACTCTGTCTCGTCCAAGAATGAGCAGATCATCCAGATCATTCAGAACTCTGACCCCTTGACCCCTCAGTGGGGCCAAGGCCGCGTCCAGACATTTCATGAATGACCGGAGAATGGATTTCAAGCCAAAAGGCATTGCCAAAAACTCGAACGCAATGCCTTGGAAGGCAAAGCGGAGATATTTTCTGTGGCAAGGCAGGATGCTGACGTGAAAAAATGCATCTTTCGGATCCACTGTGCAGAAATAATGTCCCGGTTGGACCGAGTAAATTACTTGTCTGAGTGTCAACATCCTGAATTTGTACGTTTTTATTCTTCTGTTCAGACTCCTGAGGTCCAAAATGGGTTGCAAGCCCTGATCCCGTTTCGGAACCAGGAAGTACTTGCTGTAATGACCATTTTTTACATTGTGAACAGGGACCATTCTGATCACTCCTTTCTGCATCATGACTGAGATCTCGACTCCTGAGACATGAGTGCTGTCTGAGCTTAAGGAAGACGGCAGCACCCCGTGAAAGGAGGTGGCCGCTTGTGGAACTGCAGCCGCAGACTAATGCCGGGTTCCCACCAAACGCGTTTCGTGCAGCAAAATTGCTCCTACCGCACTGTGTTGGCTGCTTGTCAACAGATGTCTGTTCATATCGAACGCGTCTGATGACGCGCAGTTAGAGAAGCGTCTGGCTCCTTTTCCGGTCGGGTTTGTTTTGTTTTTTTGTACACCGGGCAGATAAGATTAGCTGTTCGTGAGCCCCGTTACTACTTGAGTGGGTTTTCTACAAGCCGAACTGCAGCTTCGAAAGTCTTTGTTGAGATTAAAACTTTTTTTAAGTTTGGGGTGATCGTACGCTTGAGCGGACAGTGGCAACTGTAAAAATGTCATGTTTCTTACCGGAGGCTGGTTTCTTCATGGAGGCTTGTTGGGTAAGTTTGAAAAGTCCAAAAAAAGTCCAGTCATTGTTGCGTCATCACATAGCAGAGTCTCTCCCGATTAGTTGCTGCGACGCGACAACCAGCCGAAGTCGGTCAAAGTTCATATAGTTGAACTCCGGCAGTCGCTACCTAGACACGTTGCGGGCGCGGAAAAGAACTGCCGCGCCATGCCGTGCTGCTCGGACTGCTCAAGACGCGCCACATCACGCTTTGCCGCGAGGCGCCGCTCCTCCACATAGACTTTGCATGTAAAGTGGCTGCTTCGGCTGCTTGAAACGCGTTTGGTGGGAACCTGGCATTAGGGTGACAGTGGACGAGACTCACGTGCTCGGTTTGCATGTGTACTGTGTCCTTTGATGGACACAGTTTTATTAGAGGGGGGTTGGCCACCTGTGTGAGATGGCTCCCTGCGCTCTATATTGACACTGGTTGCATTAAAAAATGGTGGGGTTTTCCCTTTAATGCTACGTTGTGACACAGAACAACTTGAGTAGTTTGAGTCATGTGTGAATGGCAATTTCTCTTTATTACACAAGCATTTGAGTGTTCTTGTGTGTTTAAACGTTCTGGACCAGTTAATCTGTGTCCCTTTAACACAGATACTGGTGGTAAAAGTTAGGCCTTTTCTCTCCCTCTGTGGGTGAAAATGCCTGTAATGGTGCAGGGACAGCTCAGGATCATGCAGGCCTCTGCTTTCTCTCCATACCGCAGGAGAAGTACTGGGTTGACCCCTGACTTCTGCATAGAGACGCTAAAACACTATGTGGTTTTATTAGTGCTTTAAAACAACATGTTGTCTTTATCGCACAAACAGGGGAACATGTTTTGTGTTTTAACGAACATCTTTGTCCCTTCCAACATGGTCTCTTGGACCCTGGGGAGGTTTGAATATGTGTGGCTTTCCTTTTCCTGTAGGTGGAAAAGCCCTCATCAGTGAGGATGTTGGTCACCGGTGTCACTGTGCGACAATCGCTTCAGTCCTGCTCTTACCCAGAGCGACTGCCGATGTGCCCGAAGGGCGGGCAGTAAGGTCTGTCGTCCTGTGGGCCTCATCCAGCAGCTCTGCCGTCTTTTCCCTTTGTTGGTAGCCCCCTGCAATTCCTAAAGCTTTTCTGCCTGGTGAGCCTGCAGCATCGAGGCCGTGCGGGCCGCGGGGCACTGTGCGCGCTAGATCCTTTCCAGCTGCACTGCTGAAGATGACATGGTTTGCTGGGTAGGCCTTGGTGGCTGAAGTTCTGGATGTGAGGCAGACCCGTCAGTTCCCTGCCCTCCCAGTCCTGAACTGGGAGAAGGGGGGGAAACGGTGGCCGCCCTGGGTGCCGACCCTGACCGCGTGAACCCAGTTAAAAAACCTGGGGACACCGGCGTGTCGTGCCTCACCGAGGTTGCTACCTCGGGAGGAATAGTTACCCGCCAACCTTGACTCTTGTTGTCCCGGTGGGGGTGCAGGTCTTGGCACCTGAGAGACTCAGCCGTTCTGCGGCACAGGTCAAGCGGAGCCAGAGTGGATCCATCTGTTTCGACAAGCATCATTGCAGCTTGTTGTGAGAAGTCCTCTGCTCCCTCCTCGAGGCCTTGCTCTGTCGTTGGAGGCTTCGTTGGGGGCAGTAGTTGGGCTTTTCTCCTGTTTGGAGGAGATTCCCTCTGCTCACCCTTGTCCATTCCATCAGGGTTCCTCGAACTTTGACATGGTTAACGTCTGAGAGCCATCCTTTAGCCCGTAGGTGAATAAGCTCTCAGCGTCACAATGTTCTCGCTGTGGACGCAAGGAAACTACCAGTCAGCATAGCTGATCAGGTAGGCAGAAATTCCTCCTCTTGGACAGCTTTTCTTTTCTTCGCTGGTCGGAGAGCCTCCTTGTAAGCATTAACTAAACGTGGATGTCCTGGGAGTGCATGTCTCAAAGGACCTGTCCTGGAGCAGGATCACTGCATCACTGGCCAAGAAGGCTCACCAGCATCTCTACTTTCTCTGCAAGCTGAAAAGGGCTGGAGCTTCAACCCCCATCATGTGCACCTTCTACAGAGGTGCCATAGAAAGTGTCCTGACAAGCTGCATCACTGTGTGGTTTGGTGCATGTACTGCATCCTGCCGCAAGAGCCTCCAGCGCATCGTGAGAGCAGCTGAGAAGATCGTCGGCACCTCCTTCCCCTCACTGCAGGACTTACACAGCAACCGCCTCACTCGGAAAGCCCTCTGCATGGCAGGTGATCCCACACACCCACTACACAGCTGCTTCAGACTGCTGCCATCAGGGAGGAGACTGAGAAGTCTCCAGGCTCGAACCAGCAGACTGAGTGACAGCTCTGTTCATCAGGCAGTCAGGATGCTAAACACTCTGCCTGCTCTGCCTCCCCTCCCATTTGAACTGCCTTAACACAAAAAACTTTCTCACACATTACCACACAACACAAAGATTTTAACACTGGACTCTGTGTCATCAAACGGGTTATTCACTAAACTCTCGGTCATGTGCTCATTCAGTTTGCACTACTCTCATATTTGCACTAATGTTTGTATTACATCACTGCCTATAGTCATACTACTGTTTACACTCACTGTTTACATACTACTGTTTACATTCACTGTTTACATTTATTAATACTGTTTACATTTATTACTACTGTTTACATTTATTACTACTGTTTACATTTACACTACTTTTATATCTACACTACTGCTGATACATATACAGTATTCTCTGACCAGCCTTATTTAAGGATGCCCAATGTGCCTTACTGCATATGCCACTTTTGCCTCTATACCAACATCAACTACTACCTCATACATATACTGTGTACATTAACTCATATGCTGCTTTGCCACTCTTTGCAAATGTCAATGCTAGAACCTTCAGTTTATTTTATAGATATACTTTTTATACTTTTTTTATACTACTATGCAAAAACTCAGGACAGTATTACACTTTTATTATTTCATTTTATGCTTATGTTCATTAAATGTTTAGTGTTTTAGTGTTGGTGTAAATTTTCATACTTTTATACTACTATGCAAAAACTCAGGACAGTGTTACACTTTTACTATTTTATGCTTATGTTTATTAAATGTTTCAGTGTTTTAGTGTTTAAATGGTTACTGTTGCACCGAGGGACTGAGAGAAATGCAATTTCAATGCTGTATATGTCCTGTACATATTACAGTTCTGACAATAAAGTTGACTTTGACTTTGACTTTGACTTTGAGGTACTCGTGAGCCCGCTAGTAGTGCTAAACGGGCCGTCGAGTAGAGCAACAATCGGTAGACAAACTTAGCAGTTGTGAGATGAACTCCATCGTCAGTTCTGCTACACAGGATAGCAAAACAGACAGAACAGAAGGTTAGTTAGCAAGCTAGACTAAGCAGTTTTTCACATACCTTGCAATGGAGTCCTCCGTTGTCCACTTGTAGCCGTGCTAATCGTGTTAGCAACGCTAATCTTGTTTGCAGCGCTAATCATGTTAGCAACGTTACACAAGCCCGATATCCACCTCGCGCTGTCATGGGAGCTCTTGGTTAGACGGGCTAACCGTGGGATCTAGCCAGTTAGCAGCGGAGTTACTCGATTTCCACTTGCCTTTCTCCGGAGCCATCCGCGAGAAAAAAGTGTTGAGTGTTTTTGCGTGTAGCAATCCTAAGCAGACTGGACAGGCCTCGTGGGTGTCCGATGCTGAAAGGGGGTAGCCACATCCGCTGGAGCAGGCTCGGGAGCCTGGGCTCGTTACCTGCTGGTCTTGTTGGAGTTCTTCGACTTTCTCTCACTCTTCTCCGGAGCCATGGCCGAGAAGAGACGTTGAGTTGTAGCTAGTTAGCTGTCCGCTAACCGTGGTGAAGTTCTCTCGCTGAGCTGCTCGCGACGGCTAGCCTGTTAGCTACGTTAGCTAAGCAGGTAGCGTGTTACGCAGTTAGCGTCAGCTAACTGGAGTGGCGAAGCAGCGGAAAAATAAAATCTCGATGACGCTAGGTTAGCCTCCCGCTAACCCTAGCGCTCGCAGAGAAGCCTTCCGTGACGCTCTGGGCAGGGAGCGAGCTCACCTCCAGTCGAGCAATCCACACGGAGTCCTCAGTCCTGCAAAATTCAGGCCTAAGCGAGGTGAAGGGCAAAAAGAGAATGAAGGTGGGGCGTCAGCCCCTTTTATGCAAAGAGGGTGGGGCCTCATTGCTGACGCTGACAACCATCTTTCATTCAACCTTTATTTAGTCAGGTAAATCGCATTTAGTCTCATGGACTCATTTACAAAAGCGACCTGCTACAAACTAACGAATGATGAACAGCAATGATACAAATTACCTTAAACAATAAACAATAGAAAAACATAAGAGAGAAATACATTTTTTTAAACAAAGTATCAAAAACTAGCAAAACATTATAAGGTAGATGTATAAAATCAAGAACAAGAACATATCTGCATTGGTTTTTGCCAGGATTCCAACAGATACTTAAAACCATCTAGAGAGGTCAAGGCCGAGAGCTTCAGATCTTTTTGTAAGATATTCCAGGAAGCAGGAGCACTAGCGGAACACTGCAGGTAATCATGTCCTGAGAGCGTACGTTGTAGCTGCACACACGCAGAGACATGTAGGAGGAGATGTATGAGGGCAGCAGACCAAGAAGTGATTTAAAGATGAAAATGTACCAGTGGAAGAGTCTGCGTGAGGTTAATGGTGTCCAGTTAACCAGTGAATACAGAGTGCAGTGGTGGGTACGATAATCACAGCCAGTTATGAATCTTAGTGCACCATGATAGACAACATCCGCAGGGTGCTGGTAGGAGCTACAGGCTCTCTGCCCAATGAGGGCTTTACGCACCTACATGCAGAGAACAGCCGAATGGAGGAAAACAAACCAACTGTTTGTCTGCTTTGCAGCACCTGCTACCGGGAGAGCCCTATCAAAATAACGCCTCTCACATTGGGTGACTGAGGCCATTAAAAGAGCCTACAGTATCAAAGGTCAACAGGTACCCTCTGGAGTGCATGCAAACTCCACTAGGGGCTTGGCCACTTCCTGGTCATTATTCAAGGGTGTACCAGTCGCAGACATCTGTGCTACTGCGAATTGGAGCTCATTAAATAATTTTGCAAAGCCTTACAGTTTGGATGTTACTACGGGTGACGTCACTCAGGCTGTCCTTTCTAACACATAGTAGACAGTAGCCTTGGGATGCCTGCTGGTCAAGGGCGGACGTTCACTCTAGTATGCATTTTACTGAGCATTTCAAGGGCGTGAATGGATTATGTTCCCATAGCAAGTATGTTGCACTGAGAGACCAGACTGAAAGGGAACTGAAAGTTATGCACCATAACTCATGTTCACTGAAGGAAGGGAACGAGGTACAACATAGCTGGCCCTTTCAATGCTGAAAGCTCGGTGAAGTGCAACTTTGGAGAAAAATGGAGGGGTGCAAGCCCGCTTAAGTACCCAGAGGGAGGGGCCTCTGGCGTTGCGATGACGCCGCTAGCTGTAAAGGCGTAAGCATATTCCTTCAGATAATCGTGCGGGGGCGCAATTCCCATAGCAAGTATGTTGCACCTCGTTCCCTTCCTTCAGGGAACAAGAGTTATGGTGCATAACTTTCAGATTTTTATATTCAAAAGCATAGCCATTTAAAGGATCATTTAAGAAGAATGAAAATTGGCACATTGTACTGTAGGATAAATCAGATAAACCTACAAACCACATTGCTTTGTATATGTCGTTTAATAAACAGGTATTATTTTTAACAGATCCAAAAAAGATGGGGGACGCCCTGGAGTTTTTGGATCTATTCAAATGGTTGATTTGAAAGGTTGATTTGAAATGTGGTGGTTCTATATTTTTTAAACATGACTGACACTGACTAGACTGGACTTATTTTGAGCTCATGAACCACATGTTTGTATTGTAAATTGTTTATTCCTACAGCGCTGTATGCATGTTATTTGTACTTTTCTATTTTGTTGCACTTATGCTTAGACTTTTCCCATAGCAAAAATTGTCTTGCTCATCTGTGGTTCAATCTCGTCTTCTGAGATCAGTTTGAGCTTTCTCATATATGTATCATCTTATGATCATTTGTTTCTGAGTTACTGCTCCTAAGGGTCCCTTAGGAGCAAGAGTTAAGCTGAGATGAGACAAGACATCCCTGAGGTTGAGTTGAGATAACCGTTTGAGCCATACTTGAGAAATAGGATAAACAGCAGAGATCTCATGATTGTCTGCCTCTGATCTCAATTATGTCTTAGTTATTTGGAAGGAGAATTAAAGAGAACAACATGAGATGAATCTGAGACTTTAATCAGACACATCTGAGAAGTATGAGCCCTAAAACAGATCTTACCATTGTCTCTTTCCTGTCTTAATTATTTCTCTTAAATGTCTTACTGAGATGAATCTGAGACTTTAATGAGACAAATTTGAGAAGTATGAGCCCTAAAACAGATCTTACCACTGTCTCTTCCCTGTCTTAATTTTTTCTCTTAAATGTCTTACTGAAGCTACATATGAGAATGACATTTGAGCCATATTTAAGAAATATGAGAACAAATGGAGAATACAATTTAAAAATTATCTTTAGTATAGAATTAACTGCAAAAACAATACTCATTATTGAAAAGTTTAACCATTTCATTAGAACAATCTTTGGGTACACTGCAAATATTACCCATCTAAAAATAAGTAAAAAAAATACTAGATAATAGTCAGAATCATCTCAAATTAAGTGAAATAATCTGCCAGTGCAGTAAGATAATTGCACTTGGTAAGATTTCTTGAAATAAGTAAATATTTCTAGGCTTAATACAAGTGAGAAATATCTTAAAACAAGTTGTAAAAACTCATTCCAAGTACTTTATGAAGTAAAATAAACTCAATACTAGTCTGTTAATGCTTCTTTCAGTTTTCATTTCATCTCACTTTGAGAGAAAATATCTTAAAACAAGGGCAACTAAACAAGATTGATCTTCTGCTTTTAAGAACTATTAATAGATTTTCCATCTTAAAACAAGACAAAGCATTTACACTAAAATAAATCAGGCATATATTACATATGACCTTTAATTAAATTGTCTGTTCAAATTGCAACAATTGTCAATCATTGTACACATGAATGTCAAGACAAATACAAAGGCACTGTGTGTATATAAAAAAAACATTACAATTCAATGTAAATAACAGCTTTCAGGTCAAAATTTCCAACACAGACCTGGAAGTTAAGTGGAAGAGCTCTACTTCTCAATAATATGTTTCCACTCTGCCATGACTTTTTTGTATGAGCCTGTGGTGTCTTTCTCGTGGATATTGTCCTTTAAAAATTCAGTCTTAATGACAGACAGAAGGGTTGCCACACACTTTGGATAGGTGAGATGCATGGTGTAGTAGTATGCCATCAGATACAGCAAACCTTCACCAAGGTCTTCTTTGGCAAATGTAGTGATGGGGGTGGTTCCAATGGCCAAAAGACAGCGCGACTCATCCAAGACCAAAAGAGGGCTGAAGAAAGATCTCCTCTGGAGGTACACAGCTGGATCTTCGGCTGGCTAAAAAAATACAAAAACAAAAAAAAAGGACAAAAACATTTATTCAGGGTACAACAGAGAAACTGAAAAGCTACCAGATCAGTCCAAATCCTTAGCAACAAATATGTACTGTCCATACATCCATGATGACAATAGAATAGATGTGTAACAGAGCATATTCATATAGTATACAGTATATATTTTTTTTAAAGTTGATATTCATGCCAATTAAATACCCAGTAACTTGTGCCTCAGTCACAAGAGTGAGTCCTAACGCACTTTGGGAAATGACAGATACAGTACTGCACTTCCGATGGTTAAATCTAAAATTATTTCCTATTTGGATTTTGATTATGTATACAATCATGTTGAAGGTTTTTGAAAATGAGCTTAAGTCAGTTTATTTACTGTTATTTTTTAAGTGTTTTCTGTGGAAATTTACAAGTGTTTCTGTGCCATTTGTATTATGGGTGGCCACCCTATGTCATGTGATAATGCTGCAGATTTCCAAATATAGATTATGCTGTTTTATGACTAGGCATGCATACAATCGCCATACGACAATTAAACTGTTAATTTGTCAAAATACAAAATGAAAGCCTTTGTGGACATATATTAACTGAAAACAAATAAGAACAAATACCAACCTGAAGGACATGAAGCAACGCTTTCCTGGCATGTCCCAGCTTCTTGGGTGGTGCAACTGGTGATGGGAAGAGAGTGGTGAGTTCCCTGAACAGGGCTATTTTTTCCTCCACTAGAACAGAATAAATGAACTTCTTAAACATTTATCTGCCCAAATTAGATTGACAGCTTCATCTTCAGTTCACAAAACAATTAGGGGTGCAATGATACTGAAAATTCACAATCTAGTTTGATACTTTAGTGTCAAGGTTCAATATTTTTTCTATACAAAAAAGAGAAATTTCCATGCCCTTCACTTTTAGTTCATTTAAGTTAATTAAAACCATTAGTTTAACCTCACTGAGTAGAGTTTTTTAATTAAATATTGCTAAAAAAGCAAGTTTTCAGATGCAGATCCACTGAGCCTTCAACGCAGCGCATCTTAAGAAAAGTTAATAAAATAATTTTCAAAAATCTGTAATGTTATTACATAGTGCATATTGAACCTAGAGCACTACATTGAACAATTCAGTACAGATGCATGTTGCACCTCTAGTGGTCTATGTTCAATACACAATATGTATTGAACATGCAGCATTTTTTAAATTTAATTTATCAACTTGTCTACATGTGCTGTGTAGAAAGCTCAAAGGATCTGCGTTCGACTACTTCACTTGGCAGCGTTGTCGAGTGCGGAGCCACTGAGAAACTTGCAGCTTTAGCAAAACAATTTAAATTACAAGTTAAGAAGGGCATGAAAATTTCTCTTTTTTGTATTGCAAAAACACCAAACCGTAACACTAATGTATCCAACTGAACCGAATGGTGAAATTTCTGGATCGTTGCACACATATATATATATATATATATATATATATATATATATATATATATATATATATATATATATATATATAACAAGCCCAAAACCAGAAAAGTTGGCACGTTGTGGAAATCGCAAATAAAAACAGAATACAATGACTTGCAAATCTTTTTCAACCTATATTCAATTGAACACACTGCAAAGACCACATACTTAACGTTCGAACTGGTAAACTTTGTTATTTTTTGCAATTATTAGCTCATTTGGAATTTGATGCCTGCAACATGTTTCAAAAAAGCTGGCACAAGTGACAAAGAAGACAGAGAAATTTGAGGAATGCTCATCAAACACTTATTTGGAATATCCCACAGGTGAACATGCAAATTGGGAACAGGTGGGTGCCATGATTGGGTATAAAAGCAGCTTCCTTGACATGCTCAGTCATCCACATAGAAGGATGGGGCGAGGGTCACCACTCTGTGAACAAATGCGTGGGCAAATTGTCGAACAGTTCAAGAACAACTTTTCTCAACGAGCTATTGCAAGGAATTTAGGAATTTCACCATCTACGGTCCGTAATATCATCAAAAGGTTCAGAGAATCTGGAGAAATCACTACACGTAAGGGGCAAGGCCGAAAACCAACATTGAATGCCCGTGACCTTCGATCCCTCAGGCGGTACTGCATCAAAAACCGACATCAGTGTGTAAAAGATATCACCACATGGGCTCAGGAATACTTCAGAAAACCACTGTCAGTAACTACAGTTCGTCGCTACATCTGTAAGTGCAAGTTAAAGCTCTACTATGCAAAGCAAAAGCCATTCATCAACAAGATCCAGAAACGCCGCCGGCTTTGCTGGGCCCGAGCTCATCTGAGATGGACTGATGCAAAGTGGAAAAGTGTTCTGTGGTCTGATGAGTCCACATTTCAAATTGTCTTTGGAAACTGTGGACGTCGTGTCTTACGGACCAAAGAGGAAAAGAACCATCAGGACTGTTATAGGCGCAAAGTTCAAAAGCCAGCATCTGTGATGGTATGGGGGTGCATTAGTGCCCAAGGCATGGGTAACTTACACATCTGTGAAGGCACCATTAATGCTGAAAGGTACATACAGGTTTTGGAGCAACATATGCTGCCATCCAAGCGACGTCTTTTTCATGGACGCCCCAGCTTATTTCAGCAAGACAATGCCAAGCCACATTCTGCACGTGTTACAACAGCGTGGCTTCGTAGCAAAAGAGTGCGGGTCCTCCCCTGGCCTGCCTGCAGTCCAGACCTGTCCCCCATTGAAAATGTGTGGCGCATTATGAAACGTAAAATACGACAACGGAGACCCCGGACTGTTGAACAACTTAAGCTGTACATCAAGCAAGAATGGGGAAGAATTCCACCTGAAAAGCTTCAAAAATTGGTCTCCTCAGTTCCCAAACGTTTACTGAGTGTTGTTAAAAGGAAAGGCGATGTAACACAGTGGTAAATATGTCCCTGTGCCAACTTTTTTGCAATGTGTTGCTGCCATTGAATTCTAAGTTAATGGTTATTTGCAAAACAAAATAAAGTTTCTCCGTTCGAACATTAAATATATTGTCTTTGCATTCTATTCAGTTGAATATGGGTTGAAAAAGATTTGCAAGTCATTGTATTCTGTTTTTATTTGCGATTTGCACAACGTGCCAACTTTTCTGGTTTTGGGCTTGTATATATATATATATATATATATATATATATATACACACAGCAGCATTGTGTATGAAAGACAGCACAATTACTAACCTCCATCCGGGTTCTTGGGTGGCTTTAACATCTTCTTCCAAACACCGTAAAACTGAACCATAGAGCAAAAGTGTTCCCATCTCTTCTTTAATTCTGTCAGACGTTGCCCTTATCCAGGATCCGCCATAGCTCATCCATCACCTACGGCGCACGGAAGCATTAACACCTGCCACAGTGCTTTTTTTTTGAGAAACCATAATAAAAAGTAAACCACTTACATTGTGAATCTCTTTGAAGCATGGTTTTACCAAAGGAGTGGATGTCTGGGGAGGTGGAGGTGCTCTTTGAGGTGAAGAAACAGTTCCGGTTTCATTTGATCCAGTTGTATCTGATAAGGTGGGATTTTCATCCTAAGGAGAAAAAAAAAAAGATTGTTACAGGAGTTACAAGCAAAATGTGTTGTGCTAGGTGTTTTCAGCTCAAAGGTGGTAAAAACTTGCCTCTTTGTGAACATGAGCCCACAACTGTTTCCTCCTCATAAAGTTTTCTGGCCCTGGAAAAAGGTCTCGTAAATCATCACGACTGAGGGTCTGTAGCAAGACCTCATCTATGTTGGCAGCTGTAAACACAAATTATTAACTTTCAGAATTATAAAGTTGAGTTTACAAAAATTAAATAAATTATTTTCATATTTAAAACAAGTGTCAGTGTGAACAACAAACAATTCAGTTTGACAGTAATTTACATAATATATTTCATTTAAATACATAAGCATGGCTTACCATTTAGAACTGATATTGTAAAATCATCCAAACCATCCAGGATTTTCTTGTTTATTTAACTGCACTTTTTCCTGAGGACAGAAAGAAAGATGTCAAAGGAAAAACGGAACCAACTTACTCTGGCTTCTAACCCCAGTTTAACAAATTTGATGAAAAGTTAGTTAGCTGTTAGCTACAGTGCTGCTCACTAAGTCCTCACGTGATCGTGGATCGATCTCTGCAGGTCGGATCGGAAAAATCCGATACGTAAATTATGCTGGTA
>JBBPBX010057020.1:0-22569 GCA_038048925.1 Garcialebias charrua | reverse complement strand
ACGTTGTTTTCCTTCAGTACTTTGCGGATTTCTATATATTCCCTTCGTCTTTTAAGTATGAGAGGTGGATAGTCGTGGTCCAGGTTTATATGGTTATCTTGCCAGTTGAAACCCTTCTTCTGCCAGGCTTTACGGAGTATCATCTCTTTGGTTCTGGAGCTTAAGAACTTTATTATGATGGAGCGTGGAGGCGCGTCAGCTGGCGGCTGCGGCCCCACTGACCGGTGGGCTCTTTCGATGTGGAGTTCAGGGGTGTCCTCGTTTATTTCAAGACCCTGACGAAGCAGGGTTTCGACAAATGAGATCATTGTCGATTCCTTTTCGGATCCCTCTGGCACCCCATATATCCTTAAGTTCTCACGTCTGGAACGACTTTCCAGATCCAAAACTTTGTCCTCCAGCTTAGCATGTAGCTTTAGCATAGCCGTGATGACCTCCTCCGTATTTTGAATCCTTTCCTCTGCCTTTTCAATACGTCCCTCCGCCTCCTCCATCCTGGTGTTCACCTTCGCAATTTCTTCTTTTATCGTCTCAAATTGTTCTTTATTTTCTTGACGAAACCCTTTTAGTTCTTGCAGTATCAGTTCGGTGTCGGCCATTTTTTAGATGCTACTCCTCGTGGTTCGTTAGCTTAAACTTTGTTAGCTGCTAATTGTTGCTGCGTCTCTCCTTTCACATCCACCTGGCCTCAGTCGACGTTTATGTCTCAGAATTGTGGTTCAGTCCTGTCCCCCTTTTTAAAGTTATTATTTTGGTGTATTTGCTTAGATTATATAGGGGGAATTTCTCTAATTACTCCAGTTCGTCCCGGAGCACTCTCACTATGCGGCCATTGTGGTGAAGGTCCCACCGGAAGTCTGTACTGAAATTTTTATTGCCAGACCAAGTAATTTGACAGCCAGGGCTCAGACATGGTCAAATTATAAACACAATAACACAGTCAAATATTTAATTGCCATCACCCCTGCTGGGTCAATTAGTTTTCTGTCTCCTGGGTGGGGTGGGCGGGTATCCGATAAACAGATTACAAACGAATCTGGTTTCTTACAACTTTTGGAGTCTAAGGATGAGGTATTAGCAGACAGGGGATTTCTAATCAGAGATGAGCTGGCAGCTTATGGTGCAACCCTTCGCATCCCTCATTTCACAAAGGGAAAGAAACAGCTCTCTGCACATGAGGTGGACTCATCACGACAGCTTTCTCGTGTCAGGATACATGTTGAGCGAGTCATTGGTCGGTGGAAGAACTTTAAAATTTTACAAAGTGTAATTCCACTGTCACAAGTTGATATGTTGGATGATATTGTTGTGTTATGTGGTGCCCTGACAAACCTCTGTAAAAGTGTTGTTCCTAAAAAGTAACTTCTCTGTAACTGCATAAAAAGTAACTGATTTTAACATAACGTAAAGTAACGTTCTGAAAATTTTTACATTGATGTGTGCAATTTGATTCACATCACTTGAAATGTACTTTTAAATATTGATGTACTGCAGTAGATCAATAAACTGTCACCTGTATAACAATAAACAAAAGATTTAATTAAATTAGAACCTGTGTATTTCTTCAAAATTGTATATACCGGGTCCGGTACAGGTACAATGTGGTTCAAAATTAATCCTAATAATTGAATTTCACATGAAAAACAGACTAGAAGCCTACAAAAAAATTAAGATGTTTAATATAAGATTTATTTAAAACAATCAACATCAGCTTATGAATGGCTGCAAAGATCAAGGTAAATAACAGACCACCTATAACAGCTACGGTGGTACACAACATAACGTATAAAAAAAACATGACATTTCTTACTTCTTTATGCACAAATTCATGGCATTTCACATTCAGACCAAAAACATCTGGCATTCCTCACAGATCCAAGTTGCTGATTTCCTTTTGATTTTTGCACAGCTGTAGTGAAAGTAGTTATTGCACTTAACACAGCTGATCATTTTGCCGTACTCTGGCCTTTCACAAACCTTACAGGTTTTCTCAGACTCAAAGGCAGGATCGTGTCTTCTGGTCAGGAGTTCTGGCAACAAACCTGAGATAAAAATGTTTTGAGCTTTTGGCAGGGTCTCTTGTAGAAACGCTAGATTTTTTATAACACGCTGTAGAATAAGTTGTTGTTTTGACCACAACACAAAGTCACAGTATTTGACATCACACACAAACATGTCAAAGTCAAAGTCAAAGTCAACTTTATTGTCAGATCTGCAATATGTACTGTACAGGACATACACAGGACCGAAATTGCATTTCTCTCAGTTGGATCTGATGGTAGTATGGGTGTGATTGCTTTAAAGTGAAAGAGTTGTCCAAACAAAACTTATTGTCATCTGTACATCCATTAAAGTTTTGCTGATATTTGTATGGACATTTTAATTCCACCACACCTTGGCCACAACATTTACAACTTACTATTCCATCAGGTGATGAGCCAAGGTGTGGCTCAGAAGGCAGCACTACTAAGCCACAGCAGCTTACAGTTAAATCTTCATGTGTTTTGGCCATTAAATCAGTGTATGTTTGTCGTGCAGTTTCCTCCATGTTTTGTCCCCACAGCACAGATGGTACATTTAAATCTCTGTGGTTGTACTGCATTACATCCATCAGATATGTGTTGCTGATCATGTCCGAAGTGGTGGCACGATGAAATTTGGTGCTTGTGATTCGACCAGCTCTATGGATGTTCCACTCCCTAGACGACTGCTGTCGGGTCACAGCTTCCAGCCTTTTGCACTGATAAGGTGTGTGTTTAGTTTTCAGCAGGTGAAATGTTTCCTCACATTTCACCTTTAGTTCATCGGGTGTGAGGTCTCTGGATGATGTGCTAAATAAAGCAGTTAAGGGCTCCGGTAAATCTCGATGCTCCTCATAGTTTTCGTCAGATGAAGCTGTGTCCGTGTCACTATTGTCGAAGCTCGTCAGCACTGCACAATCTGGGTCCACAGCCCGCAGTTCTAGGATGTCGTCATCTGTCAGCACTATTAAAAAAACAAACAAAGATAGTTAGGGTGGTATATTACATCCACATCTTCAAAAGTGAGATGAAAATGTAAACGCAGGGCTCCAGACTGCACTTAGCTGGGTTCTGTTTTACCTGTGAAGTTCAGACTATTTACAATGTTTTTAGCCACTTTTCTATTAATAGTGATGGAAAATTAAATGCTTTAGTCGCTCAAACAATTTGTAATTAGGAGTAGAGGCCAATGTATGTTATGAATAAAAATGAAATGAGTGTGAACTGTGTTACTTGTATAAAGAAGTTACGGTAGTCTGGAGTCCCTGAAAATTTAATAATTATCAAAGTGGGCCTTATTTTGCCTCCGTCAACATCTACATGCCTCTGGGTGTCTCACTGTTCTTGTGAGTAGGTTTTGATGCTGCTGGAAACTGCTTGCGTAGCCTCTTAGTTTTGGTGAACTTGATTTCACTCAGTGGAGCTGGCTTGACCTCTCTTCGACTCTCTTTCCACGTGCACACACCGGAGGTAACTGCTGCCTTCTCTGTCCTTCCCATCCTAATGCCGGTTACCCACTGCACAACTCGAAACGCGCCTGCCGTCCCCTTTTGGCCGCTGGTCACGGTCCCACTGAACCACTGAACACCGTCTGATGACGTACACTAGGGGGTAGCAGAGGGAGGGGTCTCTGGCTTGTTTTCCGGGTTCAGTTGTTGTTTTAACTGCACCTCCGACGGTCTTCGATGAGATTAAAACTTTTTTTTATGTTTGGGGTGATCTACACTGGAGAGGACAGCAGCCTGTCAGCAGCAACTGTAAAAATGCCACGTTTCTTACCGGAGTTTGGTTCCAATTCCTGGAGGCTCGATCCGGTGAGTTTAAAAAGTCCGAAAAAAGTCCCGTTGTGGTTGTGTAATCAGATAGCGAGGCTCTCCCGACTGTTTGCCGGATGCGTCGAGCCGCCAGAGATCAACATTTGGGACGTCGGCGGCTCGCGGCGGTGCAGGCTGCCCCCGCGCCGCTTCGATCACTTGAATCGCGCCGCTTCCTTGTTCGCCGTCACTCCACGCGTCTCCTCCATAGACTTTGAATGTAAACCGGCCGCTTCGGCCGCTCGACAAAGGGGGCAGTGGGTACTAGTGCATTAACAGAGTACCCGAGTTTTCGACAACTCGAGTGCTTTGACTTCTATCGAGGCTTTTTTGTCCACCTCGGGTAGCCGTAGTGACGTCACATTTCACATTTCACAGCGCGCGGGGCAGCTTTTAGCTTTTAGTAGACGCTACAAAATGGATTCCTGTGTGCGCACGGATGTTAATGGAGCAGGCCGTCTTGTCAAAAAGGTAAAACAGTTTATAATTTTATAAAATGCGCTACTTCGTGTTGACTTTCTTTGTAGTAGATTGTGACAGCAGAGGGCAGTGTTGCAATGCAGGTCCCATATTATAACACGGCCGAAACGGCTTCCTGTCTCTCGTTTCACAAACAAAAAAAAACAAATATTCATCTCTCTAGAGCTACCAAAAACCTATAAACACAATCTCTAAAAGTAAACCTAAATTGCACAGCTGCAGGCGGTGGTACGGTGTGGCTGTGGCCCCATTTGTTTTTTAAGTTTCGGTTTTCAGCGCATTACTTTCACTTTTAAAATTAATAATAATAACTAATAGTTTTGTTTTTCCTGTGACTTATCTGCAGTATGATACATGATAGGAGCATAATAAATGCTCCCAATGTTTTGTTGGTCTTTTTTTTCTTTTTGTAAAGACGTTTTTAGGCATTTATATTTATTTATTTATTTTGCATCGTAAGACACTGTGACGTCATCGGCTACTCGAGCGTCGTTCGAGTTTTTTTATGTTAATGTCGAGGTTAAAAATTATGTACTCGTTCAACCCCTAGTGGGTACCAGGCATAACTGCAAGCTCGACTTTGAACAGTATGGCAGCTGCATGACTACAGCATGATCCTAGACTGAAATGTTGGAAATTACTAACATGTTATGGTGTAAATGTCACTTTTGAATGTTTCCTGACTAAATTCTAACTTTGATTGTAAATAAATAAACATTTGTGATTTTCATTAGCTTCTTAAATTCAAGCCACTGTGACCTCTGGATGAATATTTTTGAATATGTAATGACTAAGTTATCTGAGCAATGCAAATAAAACATTTTACACTGAAAAGAATGTAAAATCTCGGATACAAGCGGCTGAAATGAGTTTTCTCCGCAGGGTGGCTGGACTCTCCCTTAGAGATAGGGTGAGAAGCTCAGTCATCCGGGAGGGACTCGGAGTAGAGCCGCTGCTTCTCCACATCGAGAGGAGCCAGTTGAGGTGGCTCGGGCATCTGGTTAGGATGCCTCCTGGACGCCTCCCTGGTGAGGTGTTCCGGGCATGTCCCACCGGGAGGAGACCCAGAGGAAGACCCAGGATACGCTGGAGGGACTATGTTTCTCGGCTGGCCTGGGAACGCCTTGGGATTCCCCCAGAGGAGCTGCTCCAAGTGGCTGGGGAGAGGGAAGTCTGGGCCTCCCTACTTAGGCTGCTACCCCCGCGACCCGACCCCGGATAAGCGGAAGAAAATGGATGGATGGATGGATGAAGAATGTAAAATCTAAAATTTCAGTGGCCTAAACAGAAGCAAATTATGCATATCAAGAACCAAAATTAACTTACCCTGCTATACAGGTGCAGTTTGCTGTGAGAATGTAGTTCTCCACTTTGTTGACGATTACCCAAGCCTCATACATTGTAGTCTTTACGCTTTGTCTCTGACTGGGGAGGACTTTGGACTTTAAAACACAGAAATCTGCGTCCATATCATTATATAGCACTTCCTGTACATGTCCACAAACAACGTAGTCATACGCATCGAGTGATTTGTATGCTCGTAGTTTTTCTCTTGTGTACACGCTAGGTTTCTCCACCAAATACGTGTAAATATCAGGCCACTGAATGCTAGGCCACTTACTCACGTCATCCTCCCATTCAGTAACTGTACACGGATCAGGAAGCTGATGGCCATTGCTCAAAGTTAACTTATTAAAGTAAGCTTTGCGATCATTTACCGATAACCCGCTAGCGTAGCTTGATAATACACTACGAGCCGCCATACTGCTGTTGCCGCGGTGCACGCGCAGCTACTTGATGACGTAGGCTGTAAATGGGTCTAGAACGTTGACTTTGACTTTTGACTTTGACATCGGGGGTAGTTCCCCTGGATTGGCAGACTAGGGTGGTGGTCCCCCTATTTAAAATGGGGGACTGTAGAGTGTGTTCCAACTACAGGGGATCACACTCTTAAGCCTCCCTGGTAAGGTCTAGTCGGGGGTTCTGGAGAGGGGGGTCCGCCGGATAGTCGAACCTGGGATTCAGGAGGAGAAATGTGGTTTTCGTCCTGGTCGTGGAACACTGGACCAGCTCTACAGCCTGAGCAGGGTCCTGGAGGGTACGTGGGAGTTTGCCCAACCAGTCTACATGTGCTTTGTAGACTTGGAGAAGGCGTTCGACCGCGTCCCTCAGGGAGCCTTGTGGTGGGTACTCCGGGAGTATGGGATACCTGACTCTTTGATATGGGCTGTTTGGTCCCTGTACGACTGGTGTCAGAGCTTGGTCCACATTGCCGGCAGTAAGTCGGGCTCGTTCCCAGTAAGAGTTGGACTTCGCCAAGGTTGCCCTTTGTCACCGATTCTGTTCATAACTTTTATGGACAGAATTTCTAGGCACAGCCAAGGTGTTGACAGGATTCATTTTGGTGGCCTTAGGATCACTTCTCTGTTTTTTGGAGATGGTGTGGTCCTATTGGCTTCATCAGGTCATGATCTACAGCTTTCGCTGGAGCGGTTTGCAACTGAGTGTGACGCGGCAGGGATGAGGATCAGCTCCTCCAAATCTGAGGCCATGGTCTAGAGCCGGAAAAGAGTAGAGTGCCAGTGTCAGGGGTTTGTTCACAAATGAGGGGAAAGTGGAGCGTGAAATTGATAGGTGGATAGGTGCAGTGTCAGCAGTGAAGTGGGCGCTTTACCGGTCTGTCATGTTGAAGAGAGAGCTTAGTCAAAAGGCAAAGCTCTCAATTTATCGGTCGATCTACATTCCTACCCTCATCTATGGTTATGAGCTTTGGGTTGTGACCGAAAGCACCAGATCTCGGATACAGGTGGCCAAAATGAGTTTTCTCCGCAAGGTGTCTGGGCTCTCCCTTAGAGATAGGGTGAGAAGCTCAGTCATCTGGTAGGGACTCAGAGTAGAGCCGTTGCTTCTCCACATTGAGAGGAGCCAGTTGAGGTGGCTCGGGCATCTGGTTAGGATGCCTCCTGGACTCCTATGCTATGTGCTCTGAGAGTTGTTAGTATGAAAGGTGGGTGTAGTATTTCTTCTGGGGTGGGGACTGGTTGGATGTCCTTGGTGATGGCCTAGGACTATGCGTGGCCGGCTGGCTGACCCCTTTCTTATGGTGGGGGGACACTCCCGATGCTTCCTGGCTCTGTCTGCGGTTGGGCGGGCGCTCTTGGCCGGGTCGTCCATGTGGGGTTTGCGCCTTCTTGGATGGCGGGTTGACTGCGGTTCGTGGGGGTCTTGGCGGCCCTGGGGTGTGTGGGCTTTTGGTCCTGCTACTGTCGGCCCTCTTGGCCCTGTCTCTCTCTGGTCTGGAGCTCAATGGGCCTGGCGGTCGGAGAGGTGTCTTGACCTCGCTCCTTGGGTGGACATTGGGGAACTGGGGGGCCTGTTGGGTCAGCGGGGGAGCTGACTCCCTGTGAGAGCATTTGGTCCTGCATTTATTTTTCTTCCCATCCCTCACCACGCACCTCCACCCTCTTCATTTCAAATTTTAAATTTCTTACATGTAGAGATTTTGGGGCTCGGGTGTGCTGCAAAATTTTACATCTCTGTTGACCAGAGCCACCTGGGACTCAATTTTATTATACACCTTAGTCATTCACTCATAACATCCTCATGACATTCACATATAGGAACTTGGGGTGGGCACTATGGCTATGGGTGGCGGGATGACACTACTATCGTCCCCTGGGCCTGTGCTCACTTCCAATGATGCATTTAGACAGTAAGGGTTTGGATTAGAGTTGGGGTGGTGGGGAAACTGGCATTATGCCAGCCTTTGCTCCCTCTTCTTTCCTTTTTTTAATTGCACTTTACAACAACACACATCAATAGCACATCTGGGGACGGGGGATGTATGAGTCGGGGTCTGAATCTCTTGCTACCCCCTGGTTCCTTGGCTGTCATTCCGGGGGTCGGGTCCGGTAGAAGGGCAGGCCGTCGGGTGTTGTCCTGGATTATGGGGGGGTTGCCGTGGGCGGGGCTGGCGCTGCTTCCTCCCTGGGGCTGTTTGGACTCGAGTGTCCTGTCCTGTCGGCTGGGCGCAGGTTGGGCCAGATCTTGGATATCCGCTCCTCTCCGCCCCAGAATGAATGAGCCTACCTCCTGGGTTTGGGCGTGGGCTGCCCTATGTAGGGGGCAGGTACATGTCTTGGACCTGGGAGGTATAGAGTGTATATCTGGAATATGAATGGAATGTGTCGTTATTGTATGTCTTTGAGTGAGTGAGTGTGAGGATGAGGGTGGGTCTGTGTGATTGTGTCTGTGTATGAATGGCTATTTGTCAGGCCGGGTCTTAGACTGCTCCCATTTTAATACAGCTGGGAATGCGTGGTATCACGCCCCTACCACGTGGCCCCCTAGTGGGGTGTGCTTTTGCCTGCCGGCACGCTTGGGGCCCTCTGTGTCGGGGGTTGGGCGCGTGTCGGCTCGGCTGTCTGGTGGGGTTCGGGTTCTCTGGTCCTATTGGGCCTGGACCTGGGGGGTGTGCGTCCTCAGTGCCCAGTTCTTGGTACCTAGGCCTGGAGCTACATTGGTGCAACGGGTTCTGGCGGGGGTCTGTGAGTATGTCACTGTTGGCCCCGGGGGGTCATTGTGTATATTCGCTGGTGGGGCTCTTCCGGTTTTCTCCTATGGTAAGATCTGGAGGGTGGGTGAGTGGTTCGTCCAGTTTGGGTGGCCCTGGGGGCTCCGCGCTCGGGGTCCCTCTTGGGGTCTTGGGCTCTGGTCCCCCCTTTGTCTGCCTCGGGTGTTGGGGGTCGGGTCTCTGATGCTTCACAGTCACTATTGAATCTTCTATTAGAGAAGCCCTATACACTTATGCATGCTCACAACCACACACAAATAGATGCAGGGATGTATATGTAGGTATCGTATGCAGATACTGTATGTAGATGTACGGTATATGTGACTGCATATGCATGTATATCAGAGTCAGAGTCAGAGTCAGAGAGAATTTATTGTCATTTGCACCGCATGTAGTACATGTGTTGAAAACGAGATTATGTACACAGGGTCCCAGTTACATCCAACAACAAATGCAAGAGAAAAACAATAATAACATCTAGGATTAACTAAGAGAGACATGTATGTATGTATATATAAATATATGTAGGTATAGATATATATATATATATATATATTTATAGAAATATACTGCAAAGCCATGAATATTCTAAGTCTTTTATACATATGTATTTTGTTGCTATGTTCTGTCATTTTTTTTGCAGGTTTACAGACAGCGGTCGGGTGTATTTGCATTGTGCTCTCTTTGTGTATATCTATTATATTTTGCAGTCTTACTTTCCGTCTTTCATTTCTTTCTATCCTATTAAAAAAATTCATAATGGTGTGAAGAGGATGGCTGTAAGGTGAGAAGGGAGGCCATCTAGAAAAGGGGAAAATAATAAGAAGAAAAAGGATGCCTCCTGGACGCCTCCCTGGTGAGGTGTTCCGGGCACGTCCCACCGGGAGGAGACCCAGATGAAATGGTAAATGGAGCTTATTTATATAGCGCTTTCTAGCCCCCTGTGAGGAACCCCAAAGCGCTTTACAATACCAACCATCCACCCATTCATACACACATTCATACACCGGTAGCGGCAGACTGCCATGCAAGACGCCTTTCCAGTCCAACCGGGAGCAACTCGGGGTTAAGTGTCTTGCCCAGGAACACAACGACACATGGTGTGGGGAACCGGGATTCGAACCTCCAACCTTCTGATCAGGGGACGACTGCCATTACCACTACGCCACGGCCGCCCAAGACCCTGGACATGCTGGAGGCTGGTCTGGGAACGCCTTGGGATTCCCACGGAGGAGCTGGCCCAAGTGGCTGGGGAGAGGGAAGTTTGGGCCTCTCTACTTATGCCTCTTTTCCACCGCTCGGCTCGGCTCGGGTTGGATCGGCTCAGATCGGCTCAGTTCGGGTCGGGTCACATCTATGTTCTGTTTCCACAGCTTTTTTGTACCCCTTCTGTGGGCGGGGTCCAGAATCCTACTCGTCTTACCACATGGTGGCAGTAATGTTCCCTCAAGCTATTTACTACAGTACTAGCCACCACTAGAAGAAGAACACAATAAAGGCTTTGACAGAATGTTGTGAAAGAGATGTCATGCTATAATGAGTACCTCATGAGCTGTAATCTTTAAACCCAATTCATAATCCTACCTTGTTGCCTTCTTTAAACCCATGTATTTTCCAATTTAGTATTTTTACAATAAAGATGTATTAAAGCATATTTTATTATTTAGTTATGCACAAGGTGCTTGATAAAGTTGCAAAACCATATTTATCTGAGCTGCTTCAACCTTCCTGCCCTCCCCGATCTCAGATCAGCTGAGCAGTTGCTGCTGACAGTCCTCAAAACTTTTTAAATCTTATTTAAAAACACACATTTATTCCTTGGCTTTTAACACATGATCTTATCTTTTATGGCATGTTAACACACCTGCAGTAAGACTGGTATATGTATTTATTTTTGTATGCTTTTTATAGTTTTTAATTAACTTGTCTTTTATGTTATTGTTCATCACTTTGGTTGACCCAGTGGTTTTTAAAATGTGCTTTATAAATAAAGTTGATTTAAAACATCACACTGTGATCTTTGAAACTGCCAGTGTCTCCCTGGTAAAGTTGCTGCTGGGTGGTAGATGGATGGTCTGTGAATTCTTTAACTTTAAACTGTCCAAAGGACTTTGGCCACTTTTAATTTTTGACTTTTTTTGTATGACTTCATCCTAGAACCAAATAATTTATAACGTAATAACAGTTGAGCAGATTCTAATAATCTTTATCTTATGATTCTTTAAAGGTCAAATGCAAATGGAAAGTTCTCTTAACTTCCAGTATGGATTTAAACACAATACACACTTCACATTATAAAATAAGTTTAGGAAATTGAATGTTCGAGGACACCACTTAAGAAAATATAACGTTTAATAGGAAAAGTTTGAAGTGACAAACAGAAGTAACAAATTTCCATCTGGTGTCTCACGTCTTCCTCCAGAAGATGACACAGGTTGTTGAATTCTGGTGATTTTCTTCTGTTGACTGTAAAAGAAAAATGTGATTAATTTAGTCCAGAAACTGTTTTTTTTTTTTAAACAACACAGTGTGATCACAACATGTTCATATACTAAATGTATCCTGTTGGAGTTATTTGAAATAAAATTCAATGTGTTATAGACGTAAATGTGTCAAGCTACCTCCATTAATTTTCTCCCTTGTACTTTGTATCACATATTATCAATTCTATCAAAAACCACATAGCTGATATTTTTCAAAAAAATATAGTGTGATCACAACATGTTCATATACTAAATGTATCCTGTTGGAGTTATTTGAAATAAAATTCAATGTGTTATAGACGTAAATGTGTCAAGCTACCTCCATTAATTTTCTCCCTTGTACTTTGTATCACATATTATCAATTCTATCAAAAACCACATAGCTGATATTTTTCAAAAAAATATAGTGTGATCACAACATGTTCATATACTAAATGTATCCTGTTGGAGTTATTTGAAATAAAATTCAATGTGTTATAGACGTAAATGTGTCAAGCTACCTTCATTAATTTTCTCCCTTGTACTTTGTATCACATATTATCAATTCTATCAAAAACCACATAGCTGATATTTTTCAAAAAAATATAGTGTGATCACAACATGTTCATATACTAAATGTATCCTGTTGGAGTTATTTGAAATAAAATTCAATGTGTTATAGACATAAATGTGTCAAGCTACCTCCATTAATTTTCTCCCTTGTACTTTGTATCACATATTATCAATTCTATCAAAAACCACATAGCTGATATTTTTCAAAAAAATATAGTGTGATCACAACATGTTCATATACTAAATGTATCCTGTTGGAGTTATTTGAAATAAAATTCGAATTTTTATAATTTATTTTCGTTGTGCAAGCACAGGTTTGGAAAAAGTCAAAGCGAAACTACTTTAAATGCAGCAGATTTGACCACTACGTGACAATATTAAAGCGTGGTTGAGCTCAGGAACCCTCGTACTATAAAGTCAGCTATGAAATATATTTTATATCTGTTCATTGAGCTACATTTAAAGACACAAAGCCGCCCGCGCGCCGCGTGTTGCTCGTGGCGAACCTACTTTTTAAAATCCTGCAGTTTTGAGCAGTACGTGATTTTATTAAGGACACGTTCAGCTGAAGACCCATCTTTGCTATAAATTTAAAAAATAATAATTGTTTTTACCGTGTTATTCATGTAAAGTCCTGCCGTGATCACTTCCCTCGCTTCCGTGAAAACAGCTCGAGTCTCCTCCTTCCTCCTTCCGGAGCGGGTGAGCTCGCCTCGGCACCCCTCTGAAACCAGCCCAAAAATCTCAGGAAATCTCGCGCGGCTCAGCACGGAATATCCGGTGGAAAAGGATGAAAGGGGGTCTCTGCGACGCACATATGACGTAACATCCGACCCGAGCCGACCGGTGGAAAAGGGGCATAAGGGTCAGTACTTTATCAGTCATGATATAAATCATAGAACATGGAGTACTGAGGAACCATCCATCCAAGTCCATCACAGGGACACATAGAGACAAATGAGACAACCGTTCACTCTCTCACTCACACCTAGGGACCATTTAGAGGTACCAGTCAGCCTAACATGCAGGTTTTTGGTCTGTGGGAGGAAACTAGAGTACATTATCTAGAGAAAACCTACCCATGCAGAGAGAGAACATGCAAACTAAAGTCCCCGGCCAGGATTTGATCCAGCAACCTTCTTGCTGAGAGGCAGCAGCTCTATCAACTGAGCTGCCCATTGAGAAACCTATCAAATCATACCATACCAACTTTATTTATAGAGCACTTTATGCACCCAACAGGACCAAAGTGCTGTACACAATCATAAAATACAATACAATCATAAAATGGAAATGTCAAGTGTAAAAACAGTACTAAAATAATAAAATATAAACACAATAAAACAAGGTTAAAACATCTCAGATTGTTCCAAAAGCCAAAGAAAAAAGATGGATTTTAAGAAGAGATTTAAAAACAGCAATTGAAGAGACCTGTCTTATGTCCAATAGAAGGTCATTCCAGAGCTTAGGAGCTACCACAGAAAAAGCCCGGTCCTCTCTGCTTGCGCTTTGTCTTCGGGACCCTCAGAAACAACTGGTCAGCTGACCTGAGTGAACGAGAGGGTGTGTAAGAATGTAGCAGCTCAGACAGGTAAGGAGGGGCATGGCCATTAAGAGCTTTAAAAGCAAATAAAAGTATTTTAAAATGAACCCTGTAACGTACTGGCAACCAGTGTAAAGAAGCTAAAACAGGGGAAATATGGTCAAATTTTCGTGTACCTGTTAAAAGTCGTGCAGCTGCATTTTGAACCCACTGAAGCTGGGAAATACATGAATCATCCATCCATCCATCCATCTTCTTCCGCTTATCCGGGGTCGGGTCGCGGGGGTAGCAGCCTAAGTAGGGAGGCCCAGACTTCCCTCTCCCCAGCCACTTGGAGCAGCTCCTCCGGGGGAATCCCAAGGCGTTCCCAGGCCAGCCGAGAAACATAGTCCCTCCAGCGCGTCCTGGGTCTTCCTCTGGGTCTCCTCCCGGTGGGACGTGCCCGGAACACCTCACCAGGGAGGCGTCCAGGAGGCATCCTAACCAGATGCCCGAGCCACCTCAACTGGCTCCTCTCGATGTGGAGAAGCAGCGGCTCTACTCCGAGTCCCTCCCGGATGACTGAGCTTCTCACCCTATCTCTAAGGGAGAGTCCAGCCACCCTGCGGAGAAAACTCATTTCAGCCGCTTGTATCCGAGATCTTGTTCTTTCGGTCATAACCCAAAGCTCATGACCATAGATGAGGGTGGGAACGTAGATCGATCGGTAAATTGAGAGCTTTGCCTTTTGACTCAGCTCTCTCTTCACCACGACAGACCGGTACAGCGCCCGCTTCACTGCGGATGCTGCACCTATCCGCCTATCGATCTCACGCTCCAGTTTTCCCTCATTCGTGAACAAGATCCCGAGATACTTAAACTCCTCCACTTGGGGCAGGACCTCCTCCCCGACCCGGAGAGGGCATGCTACCCTTTTCCGGCTCAAGACCATGGCCTCGGATTTGGAGGAACTGATCCTCATCCCGGCCGCATCGCATTCAGCTGCAAACCGCTCCAGCGAAAGCTGTAGATCACGAGCTGATGAAGCCAATAGGACCACATCATCTGCAAAAAACAGAGAAGCGATTCTAAGGTCACCAAAACGGATCCTCTCAACACCTTGGCTGCGCCTAGAAATTCTGTCCATAAAAGTTATGAACAGAATCGGTGACAAAGGGCAACCTTGGCGGAGTCCAACTCTCACCGGAAACGAGCCTGACTTACTGCCGGCAATGCGGACCAAGCTCTGACACCGGTCGTACAGGGACCTAACAGCCCTTATCAAAGGGCCTGGTACCCCATACTCCGGTAATATGTAAATGGTAAATGGAGCTTATTTATATAGCGCTTTCCAGCCCCCTGTGAGGAGCCCCAAAGCGCTTTACAATACCAACCATCCACCCATTCATTCAGACATTCATACACCGGTAGTGGTAGCCTGCCTTGCAAGGCGCCATCCAGACCTACCGGGAGCAACTCGGGGTTAAGTGTCTTGCCCAGGGACACAACGACACATGGTGGGCGGACGCGGGATTCGAACCTCCAACCTTCCGATCGGGGGTCGACTGCCATTACCACTTTGCCACGGCCGCCCCCGTAATCTAGCCGTGTAGTCACACATGCATGGATTGCTGTTTCAAAGTGCTGTCTAGGAAGGATGGCTTTTACTTTAGCTAGCTGCCTTAAATGAAAAAAGCTGGATTTTACAACTGTTTTAATTTGAGACTCCAGCTTAAGACCAGCATTCATCTTGACCCATAAATTTTGTAACAACTGGCTTGACATACTGAGCCAAGGAGCAATCATCGGCCAGAGAGTCTTCATTCGAACTGCCAAAAATCACCACCTCTGCCTTGTCTTCATTAAGTTTCAAGAAATTTAGGGCCATCCAGGCCTTCAAATCTTCCACACATAGGAACAGAGATTGAAGAGAGGTGGAGTCTGCTTTCTTTAAAGGTACGTAGATCTGTGTGTCATCTGCATAACAATGAAAAGCAACCCCGTATTTCCTAAAAACAGAGCCAAGAGGAAGGAGGTACAACAAAAATAGAAGAGGGCCCAGAACTGAGCCCTGCGGCCCACCACATGAGAGAGGAGCAGAGGAGGACCTTAGGCCATCAAGACAGACACAAAAAGTACGCTTGGTCAAATAAGATCTAAACCAGTTTAGGGCTATATGACCAATGCCCACCCACTGTTCCAAACGTGCAATTAAAATTCTGTGATCAACTGTGTCAAAAGCAGCTGATAGATCCAACAACACCAAGACAACACGGTCACCAGAATCAGTCGCCAAGAAAATATAATTAAAAACTTTTAAAAGAGCTGACTCTGTGCTTTGAAATAATTTAAAGCTGGACTGAAAAACCTCTAAAATATTATGTTCAATGAGATAGGCCATTAGCTGATTATAAACTACCTTCTCAAGAATTTTCGAAACGAAAAGCAATTTAGAGATTGGTCTATAGTTTGCCAGGACAGCAGGATCCAAGTTTGGTTTCTTAATTAGAGGCTGGACAACTGCATGTTTCAAATTTTCAGGAACAACACCTGAGGACAAGCTACTATTCACAAGAGCAACGATCGAAAGACCTATAGTAAGAAAAACATCATTGAATAGTCAAGGTGGAATAGCATAATCTAGAGAACCAGTTGGCTTTAAGTGACTAACGACCTCCTGCAGGGATTGCAAAGTCACACATTCAAATATGGCGTCTGATTCATGTCAATTCCCACGAGAACAAATATAAATCTCGCGAAAGCAAATGCATACCCTCAAGTGAGCAAATGGCACCTGCGAGAGCGCAAATCAGACCCGCGCGCGTAATGTGGATGCGCGCGAGCGTAGAAAAGAGATCCGAGCGCGCGCACGCTCACGCGGAGAACTACTACGTGCCCACGCATGCAAAATGTATCTACTGTTTCCTTATGCCTCTCGCTCGCGGTTCAGAATTTTGGCAGTCGTGGGCGGATCCAGCCAGCGACACATGATTGGCTACAGTCTCCCTGTCCTCTGTGATTGGCCGTAACACTTCCTGAACCTGAAAATGTAAAATAAATAGATTTATCTAAATATACTTCAAGTACATTGTTATACAATATATTTTGTTGCACTTTATGAAGTACTATTTTTTGCAAAATATAAAATACAGTACATTTCAATCAAATATATTTATAAAAGGAAACTTCATATAAACTTTTTAACTGCACTTTTCATTCAACCTTTATTTAGGCATCTCATTGAGCCTCGGGGACTCATTTACAAGAGAGACCTGGCTACAAACTAAAGAATGATGGCAACAGCAACAGATTTTCCTTGGACAAGCAACAATAAACAATCATAAGAAAGGCATACAGATTTTTTAAACAAGTTAAAACAAAGATACTGTATCAGACAGATTATAAGGCAAAACAGACAGATTATAAGGCAGATGTAGAAAATCAAAAACAGGAACAATGCAATGCGTTTCAAACCAAAATACAAATTTGTAAAATACAAATGTGGTTTAAACTAAATAAATTATCGTTAAATCTTGACAAAACTTATTATATGATATTTAGTAATAAAAAGAAAACTGCAGATGTTTCATTTATAATTGAGGGTGTTGAGATCTGTAGAGTGAGTCAGGTGAAGTTCTTAGGTGTCATCATTGATGACAAACTGACATGGAAATCACCTGGGAGTGGAGTACACTTAGTAAAACTGCATAAAATTACAGTAGAAAGTCATATAAAATATGATATAAAAATATCATATTGCGGATCTCTTGTCTACGCCCGCGCGCATCCCCATTCCGCTCACGGGTCTCATTTGCGCTCTCGCAGGTCTCATTTGTTCTCTCGAGGGTAAGTTCCCTTTCAGTCTGGTCTCTCGGTGCAACATACTTGCTATGGGAATTGCACCCCTGTGCAATTACCTGAAGGAATATACTCATGCCTTTATGGCTAGGGCGTCACCGCCGCGTCAGAAGCCCCGCCCTCTGGGTACTTAAGCGGCTGACGCCCATCCATCTTCCTCTTTTTTGCCCTTCACCTCACTAAACCTGAACTACCTCTTCGCGGGACTTCTCTGTTGCTTCATCGCTCAACTTGAGGTGAGCTTGCACCTTACACAGAGCGCACAGAGAATTATTCCTACGTATTGCTGGACTAGCGAAAGCTAGTCCAGCACATTTTCTCTTAACCCCGAAGTATTTTCTTCTCCTCTCTCTACAGATTGCTTGTTCGACGGCGCTAACTATGCCACAAGAAAAAAGCTACTTCGCTAACTCCTAGCGAGCTAGCCAGCAAAAGCGACGCCACAGAGGAAACATTTCAAGGAAAAAGAAAAAAGATTCTGGAAGGACTCGCTCGCCTTATCTCGGACATGCCTCGGGAGAAAGGAAAGCGAAAGGCAAGACTTCCAAGGAAAACCAACGGTACGGCGAGCCCAACTTCGCGCGCCTGTCCCAACGGATGCGGTTTCTCCCTTGCGGCGACGGACACCCATGAGGCCTGTCCAGTCTGCCTGGAATGCTTCATGCAAAACAGCGCTGGATACGCCCAACTTTTGCCCACACTGCAACCTGATGCTGGATGCGGTGCTGCGGCACCGGGTTGACCTCATTGCCAAAGCCATGGGCACTTCAGCAATACCAGCAGATGCGGACACCACGGAGCCTCTCACTCCCATGCCGGAGCTCGAGAACATGGCTCTACATGACAGCACACAAGTCGAATGGGGTGACAGCCCTGACGTGCTGGCTCCTATGGTGGACCTAACAGTCGAGTTTGACACCCGAGGCATGATGAACAAGGACGAGATCTCGATTTCAGCCTCAGGCGAATTTTCAGCGGAGGACGCAGACGTGGAACTGGAGGATCAGGGAGAAGATCTCTCCCAGACCCCGGTACCTGTGCTCCCAGAAACCGACTTTTCCATCCCTGCTCTGTTCGACCTGTGCCACAGAGCAACGGACGCGTTGCACATCCCATGGCCCGAGCCTCCGCCTCGCCAACAGGTCACGAGGCTGGCAGGAAACTATTTTTACTCGAAGCAGCAGGCCGCCACGAGGCAAAGGATGCCCGTGTTCCCGGACTTCCTCACAGAACTAACTCGCACCTGGGCTCAACCAAGAGCCCCCATGCTCCTTCCCCTCTCACAGTTCCTCGACGTCGACGGGATGGATGAGGTGGGAATAGCTAACGTGCCTCAGATTGAGGACACACTAGCGTCTCACCTGGCTCCTAAGTCATCCGGGACAAAACCAACTCTCCCCAGCAAGGCTTGTCGAGCTTCAGCGTCTCTACTCGAGAAGTGCTACAGAGCTCAGGGACTCACGACGCGCGCCATGAACGCGTCCGCGTTGATACAGGCTTACCTAGCCGAAAAGCTGCAGCAGCTGTAGGTAACAACGGACAAGCAGGTGGCCGCCGACTTGTTGGACGAAGCCCGCAGGGCAACAGACTTGCTCCGCATGATGGGGACAGCTGCTGTTGCTCAAGGCAGGGGCATGGCGGAAGTGGTCATCGCGATTCGCCACCTGTGGATGACTTTAACGGATCTCCCTGAGGGACAAAAGGTGCCTTTTCTCCACCACTCGATAGAGCCGACGGGATTATTTGGTAAAGCTTTGGAGCGAATTCAGACCAAGCTGGACCAAAGGCGCAGACAGGCCGAAGCTCTCCGGGTGGGCATTCCCCGGAGAAGCTTCGCCCCCCCAAGGGAGTCTGCTGGAGGCAGACCTGCGCAAGCCTCGACACCGCTCGGCAACGCGTGCCCCACCGCAGAAGCGGCCAGCATACGAGGAGGAGCCTCGGCAGAGACCCCCTGCCGGGCCAACCTCGCACCGAGCACGCATGGAGCAAAAACAGGTTTGTTCCCCGCCAGATGGTCAGACGCAAGGCCTCCTCGGCAAACCGGGACATCAGACAGAAACGTGCCTGATGAACCAGGTCCACGTTCCCACATTACACGATCACCCGCCCACGTGATACTGGGCATGATCCCTTCATGTCCAGACTTTATTTGTAACACGGTACAAAAAGCTGGTAAAACTATCGCATGCACAAATCATGCTCTCTCTGCTGTGAGTGACATAGAATCATGTACGTCATTGCACATAAGCACGAATAAAGCTCATTAAACAGCCCCTCTCTGTTTTATTGACTCTAAAATAAAACAACAACACACAAATAACTTCAGCAGAACAGGTCCCTCTGGCCTGCCAGCCGTCATAAAGGGAGGGGGCCACCTCCCCCCCTCTCTCACAACCCATGGGGTATTAGCCTAATCAATGAACCCCAGCAGGGTGCCTCTGATTCGTCTGCAGTAAACAGACACAGAGGCGTCTGCAAGCATCTCCCACACCCCTCACGAAGACAGGTGAGGAGGGTCACGTGCTCAAGCCCCCGCTCCATTGTGAATCACGGGGCAGCCAATACACTAACCAGGCGAACACGTGACATGTCCGCACCTCAGGGAGATATGCCGACAGAATCTAACGACAGGGGGGCCATGTCAGATGCCCACAGGCAGCCACAAGCTTCACACCTTCATAGCAGCAATTGTGTTCAAGCTGCTATGCATATAAACAAATCAGAGTCGAATCAGATCTCTCTTCCTGTTTTTCGAAGGGGACTGGGCTCTCTATCACCAAATAATCTAAAGTCTGCCAAACTGAAAGGAGCATCTCCGCGTTCTCACGTTGCAGCTGCCCCTTTATTATTAATGAGGGACACACAATGTCCAAGCAGCAATCAGACAGCACGTGACTTTCCTCTCTGTGCTGATCAAGCTCTGCTTTCAAAAAAAAATTCTCCCAACGGGTGAAACACAAACCACGGTCGGTTTGCCTGGTTCCGACGCTCTGTTCAAGCCAAGGACCAGTAAACTGGACCATTCTAAAAAACGGATTGGAGTCAGGAGGTCTGCTCGTTTACAAAACTCGTAGTCTCCCAGTCCCATGACCCCAAACTTGGAGGGGGAAAATAGACTTTCTGCTCCAACTCTGCCTAACGGATGACAGGTTGCATCTGCCCTCGATTACCTTTGAGCAGAGCAGCCTGGTAGCACATCAGCAAGGAAGCCCTCTTCCCAACTTGGTTGACCCCCAGGGGTTCACAGCCTCCAGGGCCCTTGGAGGAGAACTGGATACACCAACTGCTCTTCTTCAGGGCCAAACTATGTCACCAGAAGGGGCAGTCCAGCCGCTTAGTCCAGGAACTGTCAAAAATTTCAGCTTGTTGGCAGAAAAGAACAAGCTGATGGCGTCAGGCCTGCCGGAAAATGTGGTAAAAACCATACAAAACGCCCGTGCTATGTCAACACAGTCTCTATACGCACAGAAGTGGCGTATTTTTGAAGCCTGGTGCTCAGAAAGAAATATTATTTCTTATGCATGCGACTTGGCTCAGCTCCTGACCTTCCTTCAGGACTTACTGGAAAAAGGTTGTTCTTATTCAACGATTAAAGTTTTCCTATCAGCTATTTCAGCCTGTCACGAAGGCTGGGGACACAGGACACCTGGAGCGTATCCAATCATAATAAGATTTATGAAAGGTGTGCTTCGGACTAAACCACCCAGCAGGATTCTGACCCCTGGTTGGGATCTTGGCCTGGTCTTGGGGGCTCTCTGTGACCCCCCATTCGAGCCACTGAGCGAGGTTAAGATAGATTTGTTATCTTATAAAACCGCTCTACTCCTGGCACTTTGCTCGGCGAAACGCGTGGGTGACCTCCATGCATTGTCTGTACATCCAATGTGTACCAGATTCGCCCCTGATGGGTCAAAGGTCACCTTAAGGCCTAATCCCGCATACACTCCCAAGGTCTTGACTTGAACCACAGGAGTCTGGACTTTGATCTCTCCTCTTTCCCACCTGCTCCTGTCCTCACTCAGGAACAGGAAAGGCTGAAGGCTCTCTGTCCCGTGAGAGCTTTACGCACTTACATGCAGCGAACAGCCGAATGGAGAAAAACAAATCAACTGTTCATCTGCTTTGCAGCACCTGCTACCAGCAAGGCCCTATCAAAACAATGCCTTTCACATTGGGTGACTGAGGCCATTAAAAGGGTGTACAGTAGCAAAGGTCAACAGGTGCCCTCTGGGGTTCTCGCTCACTCCACTTGGGGCTTGGCCACTTCCTGGTCATTGTTCAAAGGTGCACCAGTTGCAGACATCTGCGCTGCTGCAAACTGCAGCTCACACTACTTTGACTAAGGCTGCGCTTTTTTGCGCAAGTGAACTTGGCTTCTGAATCCCCCGGTCCCTTTCAGTGGGCTATATAATGTCGATTCAAATGCTAATGACCCTACTAAAGACCCATTAATTGTACACCTACACCCCCCCACCCCCTACCCCTCAGTCCAAAATCCTTGGACCCAGTGCAGGCCTTGTATAACACATAAACATTTATCGCTGCCAGGTCAAGCATGTTGTAGAACACGGCAATGGGCCGCACCGTATATAAATGTGCAATCTGGTCCATTATACCGGTATGTCAGTTGACCTCAGGTCATGTTACCTGTGTCGGTCCGTCAGTTTACCTCAGGTCATGTGACCTATGTCGGTCCGTTTGTTGACTTCATGTCGTGTGACCTGTGTCGTTTTGTCAGTTGACCTCAGGTCATGTGACCTGTGTTGGTCCGTCACTTGACCTCAGGTCATGTGACCTGTGTCGGTCCGTCAGTTGACCTCAGGTCATGTGACCTATGTCGGTCCATCAGTTGACCTCAGGTCATGTGACCTGTGTCGGTCCGTCAGTTGACTTCATGTCGTGTGACCTGTGTCGGTCCGTCAGTTGACCTCAGGTCATGTGACCTGTGTCGGTCCGTCAGTTGACCTCAGGTCATGTGACCTATGTCGGTCCATCAGTTGACCTCAGGTCATGTGACCTGTGTCAGTCCGTCAGTTGACCTCATGTCGTGTGACCTATGTCGGTCCGTCAGTTGACCTCAGGTCATGTGACCTGTGTCGGTCCGTCAGTTGACCTCAGGTCATGTGACCTATGTCGGTCCATCAGTTGACCTCAGGTCATGTGACCTGTGTCGGTCCGTCAGTTGACCTCAGGTCATGTGACCTATGTCGGTCCGTCAGTTGACCTCAGGTCATGTGACCTATGTTTGTCCATCAGTTGACTTCAT
>JBBPBX010057019.1:0-13255 GCA_038048925.1 Garcialebias charrua | reverse complement strand
GGAGGGGGGAGAGAAGAAAGCCACCACTGTTTACATGTCAGTGTTTAGCTGTTTTATTTGTTTTTTTGATGTATTAGTCTGCATTAGTGTGTGTGCAGAGTTTTGTAGTAGGTTTGTGGTGGGTTTGTCAGAATGAAAGGGGAAAAAAACAGAGAATTTGTGAGGAAGATACTTGTTTTGACACATAGTGTAAAATAGTGGTAAAAAAAAATGCATGGGAAATTACCCAGTTTATGATGTAAAATTATGTATACTAATTTGTTTTTTTACTAAGTTTGTACACAAGTTCTTAAAGTATACAGTACCAATGAAATTTTCATTTTAGGCTGTCAAAATGGTTCGTTAAATATTTTTGTGAATTTCATAGTAAACATATCAATATTTTACTAACACGGATTTCATTTTTTTATGTTATTTTTGCTCCAATGTGATAATGCATTTTGTCAAAATGAAACAAAGACTGTAGAATCATGAAGCTGAGGTTGTGCTGAAAAAGATGATACCAAATAAGGCAAGTTAAATAGTTTTTATGATGAAAATATAAGGGTAAATTCAAAATTATACCAAAACGGACATTTAGACCTCAGACCTGCTAGCATACAGACACTGTGGTCAAGAAAACCTGACAAAGACTTTACGTCCTAAGAAGACTAAAGAAGTTTGGTACGAACACCAGCATCCTCACCAACTTTTATAGGTGCACCATCGAGAGTCTGCTGACATAAAACATAGCTGGTATGTAACATATGCTGACTTACCCTGTGAGTGTGCAGGGTGGTATGGGAACTGCACCAGTCAGAAAACACTACAGAGGGTGGTGCAGACAGCAGAGGACATCATTGGTAGCAGTCTCCACACCATCCAGGACATCTACCACAGCTGATGTCTGTGTAAAGCATGCAGCGTCATTAAGATCCACACCCACCCAGCACATGGATTCTTCTGTCTACTGCCCTCAGGAAGATGATACAGAAGTCTGCCATTGTGCACGACAAGACTCAAAGACCATTTTTACCCACAAGTTGTCAGATTACTGAACTGTTGATAATAATTCTGAAAAACTGGCAATAACTTTGCACCAAGCCACATCTGTGACAACTAATACAGTATGTTTATTGCAGCTGCACTATGTGGCTTATCATGTTTGTCACTACCTTATTATCATAATTCATCTCAATGTTCCTCACTACCTGTGCAATAACCTGTCACACAACCTGGTTGTTAGTTATGTGTGATATACAGTACTGTATATAATGTACATTTAATTTTGCAAATAGGATTAAAAAAAGTTGGGACACTAAACAACAACAATATTTTATTCAGAATAGAACATAAATCACAGATCAAAAGTTTAAACTGAGAGAATGTATCATTTTAAGGGAAAAATCTGTTGTTTTAAAATTTCATGGCGTCAACAAATCCCAAAAAAGTTGGGACAAGTCCATTTTTACCACTGTGTGGCATCCCCCCTTCTTCTTACAACACTCAACAGACGTCTGGGGACAGAGGAGACCAGTTTCTCAAGTTTAGAAATAGGAATGCTCTCCCATTCATGTCTAATACAGGCCTCTAATGCCTCTTTTCCACCGCTCAGCTTGGGTCGGATCAGATCGGCTCAGATCGGCTCAATTCGGTTCGGCTCACATGTAGTTCTGTTTCCATAGCACTTCTGTCCCCCTTCTGTGGGCGGGGTCCAGAATCCTACTCGTCTTACCACATGGTGGCAGTAGTGTTCCCTCAAGCTATTTACTAGTAGCCACCACTAGAAGAAGAACACAATAAAGGCTTTGACAGAATGTTGTGAAAGAGATGTCATGCTATAATGAGTACCTCATGAGCTGTAATTTTTAAACCCAATTCATAATCCTACCTTGTTGCCTTCTTTAAACCCATGTATTTTCCAATTTAGTATTTTTACAATAAAGATGTATTAAAAACACATTTTATTATTTAGTTATGCACAAGGTGCTTGATAAAGCTGCAAAACCATATTTGTCTGAGCTGCTTCAACATTCCTGCCCTCTCGATCTCAGATCAGCTGAGCAGTTGCTGCTGACAGTCCTCAAAACTAGGTTGAAGCTCAGAGGTGACAGAGCGTTTGGCCTTGTTGCTCCCAGGCTGTGGAACTGTTCAGTGTCAGACTTCTCCCTGTTTTTAAATCTCTTTTAAAAACACACTTTTATTCCTTGGCTTTTAACACGTGATCTTATCTTTTATGGCATGTTAACACACCTGCAGTAAGACTGGTATATGTATTTATTTATTTTTGTATGCTTTTTATAGTTTTTAATTAAGTTGTCTTTTATGTTATTGTACAGCACTTTGGTTGACCCTGTGGTTTTTAAAATGTGCTTTATAAATAAAGTTGATTGATTTAAAACATCACACTGTGATCTTTGAAACTGCCAGTGTCTCCCTGGTAAAGCTGCTGCTGGGCGCAGATGATGGATGGATGGATGGTCTGTGAACACCTTGAGGTCTTCCTAGAAGCTGAAGGGGTGGATGTTGATGCCTGTGTCTCCCTGGTAAAGCTGCTGCTGGGCGCAGATGATTGATGGATGGATGGTCTGTGAACACCTTGAGGTCTTCCTAGAAGCTGAAGGGGTGGATGTTGATGCCTGTGTCTCCCTGGTAAAGCTGCTGCTGGGCGCAGATGATTGATGGATGATGGGTGGATGGATGGATGGTCTGTGAACTTTAACTTTAAACTGTCCAAAGGACTTTGGCCACTTTGAATTTTTGACTGTTTTTGTCCGACTTCATCCTAGAAGAACCAAATAATTTATGATGTAATAACAGTTGAGCAGATTCTATTAATCTTTTTCTTATGATTCTTTAAAAGTCAAATGCAAATGGAAAATTCTCTTAAAGCTGCACTATGTAACTTTGTAGTGCAGTCTGTAACTTTTCTAACAATATATTTTTAACATATTTCTTCACTCTGTCACTATCTACTGACAGACTGATGTTAGACAAAGTAATCTCTGAAAAAAACTATAGTCCCCTTGCTTCTCTATCAGCATTTATAAAAACACTAAAAACACAGAGTGACCCGCCGTTAACCAGCCAATAAAAACAGAGTTTGTAACCAGCCAATAAAAACAGAGCTTGAATTTGAATCAGCCAATAAAAACAGAGCTTGAATTTGAATTTCAGCAGAGCAAGGTGGAGCAGAGCCATATATGGCTCTGAGGGGGAGGGATCAGAATGCTTTGCCTGTTGAAAATATTTCTAAGTTCTGCGCTCTACAGAAAGTTACACATAGCACCTTTAACTTCCAGTATGGATTTAAACACTATACACACACTTCACATTGTAAAATAAGTTTAGGAAATTGAATGTTCCAGGACACCACTTAAGAAAATATAACGTTTAATAGGAAAAGTTTGAAGTGACAAATGTACAGAAGTAACAAATTTCCATCTGGTGTCTCACGGCTTCCTCCAGAAGACGACACAGGTTGTTGAATTCTGGTGATTTTCTTCTGTTGACTGTAAAAGAAAAATGTGGTTAATTTAGTCCAGAAACTGGCTTTTTTTTTTTTTTACTAACAGAATGTAATCACAGGATGTTCATGTACTAACTATAACCTGTTGGAGTTATTTGAATTAATATTCTATTTTTTATAGACATAAATGTGTCAAGCTAGCTTCTATTTTTTTCTCTCTAGTACTTTGTAGCACATATAAAATACTTCAAATACCACACATCTGATATTTTTCAAACTAACACTGTGTAAACACAAGATGTTCATGTACTGACTATAACCTGTTGGAGTTATTTGAATTAATATTTTATTTTTTATAGACATAAATGTGTCAAGCTAGCTTCTATTGTTTTCTCACTAGTACTTTGTAACACATATCATCAAATACCTCAAATACCACACTGCTGATATTTTTCAAACTAACATTGTGTAATTACAAGATGTTCATGTACTGACTATAACCTGTTGGAGTTATTTGAATTAATATTCAAATTTTTATAGACAGAAATGTGTCAAGCTAGCTTCTTTTTTTCTCCCTAGTACTTTGTAACACATATCATCAAATACCTCAAATACCACACCGCTGATAATTGTCAAACTAACACAGTGTAATCACAAGATGTTCATGTACTGACTATAACCTGTTGGAGTTGTTTGAATTTATATTTGATTTTTATAATTTATTTTCGTAGTGCACGCACAGGTTTGGAAGAAGTCAAAGCGAACATACTTTAAATGCAGCAGATTTGACCACTACGTGACATTATTAAAGAGCGGTTCAGCTCAGGAACCCTCGTGCTATATAAAGTCAGCTATGAAATATATTTTTATATCCGTTCATTGAGCTACATTGTAAGCCGCCCGCGCGCGTTGCTCTTGGCGATCCTACTTTTTAAAATCCTGCAGTTTTGAGCAGTACGTGATTTTATTAAGGACACATTCAGCTGAAGACCCATCTTTGCTATAATTTTAAAAACAAATAATTGTTTTTACCGTTTTTATCATGTAAAGTCCTTCCGTGTTCGCTCCCTCGCTTCCGTGAAAACCGCTCGAGTCCACACAGAATTCTCCTTCCAGCGCGGGTGAGCGCGAGTCGTCACCCCAAAAAAATGAGACCAGAAATCTGGTGCTGCGCAGCTCGGAATATCCGGTGGAGATGGCGTAAAGTGGGTGTCTGCGACGCACATATTGCGTAATATCCGACCTGCGCCGACCGGTGGAAAAGGGGCATAATTGTTCAATCGTCTTGGGCCTTCTTTGTCGCACCTTCCTCTTTATGATGTGCCAAATGTTCTCTGTAGGTGAAAGATCTGGACTGCAGACTGGACATTTCAGTACCCGGATCCTTCTCCTACGTAGCCATGATGTTGTGATTGCTGCAGAATGTGGTCTGGCATTATCTTGTTGAAAAATGCAGTCTTCCCTGAAAGAGATGACGTTTAGATGGGAGCATATGTTGTTCTAGAACCTGAACATAGTTCTCTGCATTAATGGTGCCTTTCCAGACATGCAAGCTGCCCATGCTACAAGCTCTCATGCAACCCCATATACCATCAGTGATGCAGGCTTCTGTTTAGTGTCCCAACTTTTTTGGAATCCAGTTTGTATACAGACTTTAACCACATTGACTCATATTTGTTAAATCTTTAACAAATTTCAAAATCTGTGCAAATCTGCACAAAAACACTTTTTTGAACTGTATGTACTTTATAATCCATATAATCCATCTAAATTGTATCATATAGAACTGTCGCCAGGCGATGTGTCTCATCTGGCCTCTTCAACCTGTTAAAGACAAGTTACATTAAGTTTCTTGTATAACTTGTCTGCATAAGATTTAGTATAATATGAGAAAAAAATAGTTACCTTTGAGCTGCAGCTAGTAGCATTAATCAGAGCTTCTCCCACTTTATTTTTGTTTCATGGTGGAGTTGTGGCGCAGCATTATCACTCAAAAAGCTACATGAAGGAATAACGTACGTTGGGTCCAGCGTATTAGAAATAGGGCTGTCAATTGATTAAAAATGTAATCTGATTAATCACACTCTGGGGCTGTGATTAATCTGATTAATCACTACTAACTTTGTAAGCTTGAAATGTAAATAAGCAGGTTTTCAGAAAATGTTTTATTGTCTCAAACCAAACAGCTTTCCAGATTTTCATACTCGGCAAGGTCTACAGAAGTCATTTTGTTTCCAACATTAATTTATAAAGGTTGAATGAATGAATAAATGTTAACTCAAATTTCTTATTTATTTATTTATTTATTTAACACAATTTCAATCCTGTGTATGTCCTGTACATATTGCAGTTCTGACAATAAAGTTGACTTTGACTTTGTTAATTGTCATCTATGTGATCAAAACATGTAAACAGCAAAGTTCCTTCAAATTTTTCATGTGTCTGAGCAAACACACAAGCTCCCTGAGCATCTGAGCATCCTTCCGCATCCTCTATCCTCACTCCATCTATCTCCATGTCCTCTCTAACTGCATCCATATATCTCCTTTTTGTCTTTTTCCTGACAGCTGCATTTCTAACATCTTCTTTCTATATACGGTACCCACTGTTCCACTTCTGGACATGTCCAAACCATCTCAGTCTGGTCTCTCTAACTTTATCTCCTAGTTGTTCAACCTGTGCTGTACCTCTGATGATCTCATTCCTAATAGGGATATGCGACATGGCATTAAAGGTATTGTGACATGATGTTGGAAATTTGCATATTTGTCAGAACATATATATCTTATATCATTCAGCTCTGTTCGTTTTTGCAAAATAAATTATAAATATATTAAAATTTTATTCCAGGTTATGGTATTTTTTTCTCTGGGATACACCCCTAAAAATCTGCGCATTTTCGCAAAACGTCATCAGTGACGTGACAACGGGAAGGCACGCTCCAACGCGCATTTAAATAATAATGGCGGAGCATGTCCGATCGCGTCTGAGATATATCATTTTAAGACAGTAAATCATCCAAAACTCTCATTAATAAACCCTCCCCGAATAAAAAGAAATTACATATGTTACCTGATCGCGCAGACATGATTTAAAAATACATACATAGCAACGTGTTTGCTCGGGTATCTCGGCTAATGTTTGTTAGCTGCTATCTCGGCTTAGTCCCGGTTGCGTCTGCGATATATAATTTTAAGACAGTAAATCATCCAAAACTCTCATTGATAAACCCTCCCCGAATAAAAAGAAACTACAGATGTTACCTGATCGCGCAGACATAATTTAAAAATACATACATAGCAACGTGTTTGCTCGGGTATCTCGGCTAATATTTGTTAGCTGCTATGTCGGCTTAGTCCCGGTCGCGTCTGCGATATATAATTTTAAGACAGTAAATCATCCAAAACTCTCATTAATAAACCCTCCCCGAATAAAAAGAAACTACAGATGTTACCTGATCGCGCAGACATAATTTAAAAATACATACATAGCAACGTGTTTGCTCGGGTATCTCGGCTAATATTTGTTAGCTGCTATGTCGGCTTAGTCCCGGTCGCGTCTGCGATATATAATTTTAAGACAGTAAATCATCCAAAACTCTCATTGATAAACCCTCCCCGAATAAAAAGAAACTACAGATGTTACCTGATCGCGCAGACATAATTTAAAAATACATACATAGCAACGTGTTTGCTCGGGTATCTCGGCTAATATTTGTTAGCTGCTATGTCGGCTTAGTCCCGGTCGCGTCTGCGATATATAATTTTAAGACAGTAAATCATCCAAAACTCTCATTGATAAACCCTCCCCGAATAAAAAGAAACTACAGATGTTACCTGATCGCGCAGACATAATTTAAAAATACATACATAGCAACGTGTTTGCTCGGGTATCTCGGCTAATATTTGTTAGCTGCTATGTCGGCTTAGTCCCGGTCGCGTCTGCGATATATAATTTTAAGACAGTAAATCATCCAAAACTCTCATTGATAAACCCTCCCCGAATAAAAAGAAACTACAGATGTTACCTGATTGCGCAGACATAATTTAAAAATACATACATAGCAACGTGGCCTGTATCTCGGCTAGTGTGTTAGCTATGTCGGCTTAGTCCCGGTTGCGTCTGAGATATATAATTTTAAGACGGTAAATCATCCAAAACTCTCATTAATAAACCCTCCCCGAATAAAAAGAAACTACAGATGTTACCTGATCGCGCAGACATAATTTAAAAATACATACATAGCAACGTGTTTGCTCGGGTATCTCGGCTAATATTTGTTAGCTGCTATGTCGGCTTAGTCCCGGTCGCGTCTGCGATATATAATTTTAAGACAGTAAATCATCCAAAACTCTCATTGATAAACCCTCCCCGAATAAAAAGAAACTACAGATGTTACCTGATCGCGCAGACATAATTTAAAAATACATACATAGCAACGTGGCCTGTATCTCGGCTAGTGTGTTAGCTATGTTGGCTTAGTCCCGGTCGCGTCTGAGATATATAATTTTAAGACAGTAAATCATCCAAAATTCTCATTAATAAACCCTTCCCGAATAAAAAGAAACTACAGATGTTACCTGATCGCGCAGACATAATTTAAAAATACATACATAGCAACGTGTTTGCTCGGGTATCTCGGCTAATATTTGTTAGCTGCTATGTCGGCTTAGTCCCGGTCGCGTCTGCGATATATAATTTTAAGACAGTAAATCATCCAAAACTCTCATTGATAAACCCTCCCCGAATAAAAAGAAACTACAGATGTTACCTGATCGTGCAGACATAATTTAAAAATACATACATAGCAACGTGGCCTGTATCTCGGCTAGTGTGTTAGCTATGTCGGCTTAGTCCCGGTTGCGTCTGAGATATATAATTTTAAGACAGTAAATCATCCAAAACTCTCATTAATAAACCCTCCCTGAATAAAAAGAAACTACAGATGTTACCTGATCGCGTAGACATAATTTAAAAATACATTATTAGAAAAGTGTGTGTGCTAATGATTCGGCTAGCTTGTTAGCAACAAACATAAATCATTTGCCGTGATAATTGGCTTTATACACTCAAAGTGTATAAAGTAAAACAACATGAACTCACGTAAAATATATAGTTTATTATCTAAAACACTACATACCTCCGATTATGTTTACACAAAGACTTACTCATCTCCTGGACAGTCTTCCGATGGTCCCTGCATTGTTTTGACATGGTAGCTCCTGTGGGACTTTCTTCTGTAGATTTTCTTTAGTAAGAATAGCATCCGGTTTTAAAAGTCTTCTGAATCTTACTGATAATCCTAAAGATTATTTTATACCAGGTCTTTCCTGAAAACAATCAGCAGTAAAATGGTCGCTGCAGACATATGACTCTTAGTAAGGACCCACCGGTCCTTGTCTGGTCCATTCTTGTCGAAGTTTATCATCTTTTGGAAATTTGTGAAGGCTCACTTGTTCACTGCTGATATTAGAACACCCAAATACGCTACAACGTGACGGCATTTTTCAAGTTACACAAATAAAAGAGGTGATCCTTCAGGAAATGAATCTGTATGGCAAGCAGTTAACACACCAAACAAACGGGCAAGGCTCTGCCTTCTTCCCGTTGTCACGTCACTGATGACCTATTGCGGAAATGCGCAGAATTTTAGGAGCGTATCCCTGAGAAAAAATTACCATAATTTAGAATAAATTTTTTATATATTTATAATTTATTTTGTAAAAACGAACAGAGCTCAATGATATAAGATATACTGTATATGTTCTGACAAATATGCAAATTTCCAACATCATGTCACAATACCTTTAAATTCATATCCCGGTATCTCTTGTGATGTATGGCGGTAACAACATCATGTCAATACCTTTAAATTCATATCCCGGTATCTCTTGTGATGTATGGCGGTAACAACATAAATCATGTTTTTGGTATAAAACTTGCAATAAGGAATGGAAAAAAAAGAAAAGGGAGTCATTTTGCCATAATTTATTTTGAAAACTGCTATAACACAAAACAGTCTCAATCAAGAAAATTCCACTACTTGGTCCAGAGAGTTAAAAAAAATAAAGAAATAAAAAAAGGCTTCTTTCTTGTAGTGCAAAACAGTGCAAAATATATCAAATGTTGTTTTAGCCATATGTTTTAAACAAAAAAATATGTTGTTAACTCATAACAGTTTCCAGTCTTCTCACTTAAGAAATGAACATCAACAGAGCAGCATTTTACATATAAAAAAGTGCACACTGAAAACACTTGACCCTCCGGTGGGCACCTCCTTCCGCTTTAAGGAGAGTTGACACAAAATGGTGACCAGTTTCCTCTGTGGCTTTGACCAGAGAGTCTCGCAGTAAAATCACACAACACAGCGTTCTTTTCACAGTTCAGAGAGCAGGTTTAACCCTTTTTATTTAGCACAAATACACTATCTAAAGATGACCAGCGCTTACCGGTGCACACGGAACACAGCATTTTGCGTATGCGTCGGAATACGTCAACAGTACAGCAAGCTGGTCATAGTTGGCATGTAGCTTCATTACTTAGCTCTCGAAGAAAACAGACTTTAACACCATTTATGCAGTTTTCAACTCAAAAAATGCAACTACAGTATTTAATCTGACAACTCTGATTTTACATCAGTTACTATGGTTAGTCTGTAGAATACAGCTCTCTATCGGCTCTTATCCATGCTTGTCATTCCTAATAACCTCAACATCTTCATTTCTGCCACTTCCAGTTCTTTCTCCTGTCTTTTTGTTCATGTCTCTGTTTCCAGACCATACAACATAGCTGGTCTCACCACTGTCTTGTAAACTTTTCCTTTAGCCATGCAGATGACCGCCGAACACTACTATTTGCTAACACTTTGCATGATAAAAACAGCTACAAGTTGTGTGATTAGCTTACTTACCGCCTTTGTTTGACGTTACAAGACTGTAAACTTCTGTGATAAATCCACTGTATCAAATATTATTCCTCAGTATGTGATGAAATATGCAGTATAAAGGTTAGAAAAGCACTAGAAGACAAGGTTGTTTGTAACTACAGTACTTTGCTCCTTTGCACATAGTGCCGAAACTCCAGAAGAAGCTGATTGGCTGGAATAAAAGTTCGCCTGTGATTTCATTGGTTGAAACTTTACCTCTTCATAAACTTCGATTTTTGCTAAACAAATAATGTGATACAGGTCTGTTTGACCTGGGCGGGGGGAGGTTTCTCCTCCACTCTGAACACATTTTAGAAAAGTGGTGCTGCACTCTTCTTGTGCACAGAGAATGTGTGAGCAGTGCATGATTGTGCACCCGCATCTTAAATGGAGCATTGGTAAACAGTATAGTAATTGCCTGATGCATGTTCAATAATCCAGGTAAAAAAATCCAAAAAAGCTAAGTCTGGTCCTCTGGACATTCAAAAAACAAAACAAAACAAAGCAAAAAAAAAAAAAACTGTAGAAACGTTTCGTCTTTCGTCCGAAAGACTTCCTCAGTGGAAGTCTTTCGGACGAAAGACGAAACGTTTCTACAGTTTTTTTTTGCTTTGTTTTGTTTTGTTTTTTGAATGTCCAGAGGACCAGACTTAGCTTTTTTGGAGTATAGTAATGGATTAATCTGAATTATTAACAAATTAATAATTTTTAATTAATTGCATGTGTTAACGTGTTAACGTTAACAGCTCTAATTAAAAATAAACCTGAATCCCTCACCTTCCATTGAGCTGTCTGCTCGTAAATCTTTGTGATATAGCAGGAGATGGTGTGGGGAAATCTTCACCGCTCTACTAGGGGAATTAGTTGGAAGTTTGTTGCAGCTGGTCGGCTGCTTTGCTTTTCATCTTCCTTCCGCTCATTTGTCTTATTTCTAAAATACTGTACCACATTTTTTTTTTCACTTCTTGCAAACAACTGCTCTTGTTAAGCTCTGTCTTCCTAGAACATTGTAGAATCCAAAATGACTTTACACCGACTTTTAACAAAGAAGGAGCAGGTTGAATCTTGTTGTCCTCCCCTCCGTGCTAGCAAACTCTGTTCAGATAAAGGGTGCTGGCTAACTATCTTGCTGTACGGTGGCCTGTAATTAGGGATGCACCGATAAATCGGCCGGCCGATCGATCGGCTCCGATTTCCTTAATTTGGGGAGATCGGTGATCGGCCGATCTTTAAATGAGAAGCCGATTTTATCTACCGATTTTATCTGCCTCAGCAAAGGTTGGAAAAATCCTGAAAATTTAGGGTGCATTTTGACCTTTTAACACCTGAAAATCAGTATCGGCCAAAATCGGAATCGGCAGGTCAGACTTTCTAAAAATCGGTAATCGGTGATCGGCCAGAAAATTGAAATCGGTGCACCCCTACCTGTAATGCCAAATTCTACTGTGACAGGTGGACACGTACCGCTGTATGCAGTATGCTTGGGAGTAAGAGCGAACCCCCCCAATCTTTTTTTTTAATCAATTTTGGGGCTTTTAGAATGGATTTAGAATCACCAGGACTAAGGATCAAGATTCTTTAATGAATCAACTTTTTTCTGCACTGTTAAAAATCACACATAAGCCTGAGCAAACCCTGACTATTGTATTCACACACATGACACTGATGTTTGGGGGTGACCGTATAATCTGTGTTCATACTGGGAGATAACCATACAGCTGTTAGCAATCTTGAAGCTAAGCTAATTAGATCCATGCTATATACTGTATGTAGTCCCACTCTAGGTTTACTCTAGGTGTACTGTTCATAAAAACAGTCTTCCTAATCCCCGTTCAGATTTTCTATCATCCACTACTCACCATAAAGTTATCAAGTGTTTCCCAATAATATACAGTAAATTAAACAAAGAAATGCCCGTCACTGTTCATTATTTTAACAGTCAGTCATGTACAGGATTGACCCCACCATCAGAGAGTAAGGTGGGTCTTTTTTTATATGTTGCTGCACTATACCATGTTTTAATTCCCCAGGAGCAGTTCCACTCACAGGATGATGGGCAACATGTCGGATCCAGCAGTGTTTCAGTGTCCATACTTTTTACTGTATTTTTATGAAGATAAATTAAATTTATACAGTATATTTTATGTATTGGGACTTGGGAGCATATTTAGGGTTCAAGCTCACATTTATAAGCCCTTTTTGTTGACCAAATTAGGAATGAGATCATCAGAGGTACAGCACATGTTGAACAACTGGGAGATAAAGTTAGAGAGACCAGACTGAGATGGTTTGGACATGTCCTGAGGAGGGACAGTGGGTATATTGGTAGAAGGATGTTAGAAATGCAGCTGCCAGGAAAAAGACACAGAGGAAGGCCAAAGAGGAGATATATGGATGTAGTTAGAGAGGACATGAAGGTAGTTGGAGTGAGGACAGAGGATGCAGAGGACAGAGTGAGGTGGAGGAGGATGACTCACTGTGGTGACCCCTGAAGAGGTAAAAGCCGAAAGAAGAAGAAAAAGAAGAAGAAGAAGAAATCCATTATTCATGGTTTTTCCACAATTTGTGGGTGCTCTAAGAACGTAACCCCCACGGATTTCAGAGGTTCACTGTATCAAAATATGACTAAAATAAAAGTGCTTACCGTATTCACCGTTGTAAAATACGCACCGGTGTTTAAAGGTGAAGTCTGCAGTTTCTGTAGAACATCAGCACTTATGCTGAATCCTCACCAAACGCTTTTCGCGCAGCCGAAGCAGCCACTTTACATTGAAAGTCTATGTGGCCGCGCATCTTGGAGCAGCGGGGCGTGACGCGGCGCATCTACAGCATTTCAAGCAGCGCAGCAGCACCCGGCAGTCCCTTTTCACGCACGCGCGTAG
>JBBPBX010057018.1:11570-22569 GCA_038048925.1 Garcialebias charrua | reverse complement strand
AGCACCTCCCACAGTGGATCAACCAGTTGGCTGATGACAGCCGAAACCAGTTGCTCACATGATCAAGGAGGACCATCAGCCTAACGATGGATCGTTAGCACCCTGATGGTTGTTTGCTATTCACAGAGGGCTTAGTGATACTAGCAATCATAGAGGGGGACAGTTGAACCCGGAGGCCTCCACCCCCGTTTAACAATGGACGTTTCTTTTCACTTCAGCTCTCAGCTCCTCCTCTGTGGCTCTGACTGTGTCCGAAAGAGCTGCCATCTCTCTGCTCAGAGCCTCCATATTCTCAATCAGTCCACTCTTCTGCTCCTCTTCCTCCCTCAGAGCAGCCAGCCTGGCCTCCTCTTCCTCTGTTAGAAACTGGTGAAGCTTCTTAAACTGCTTCTTAATCTGCCTCTTTGTGAGTCGAGCCTGGACCTTCACATGTTCTGCTGTCTGATCAAACTCAGACTGAACTTTCTTCTTGACCTCCTGCTTCTCCTTCAGTGGTTTCATAGATCTCAGCAGATCCTCTTTGAGTTCCGTTGCAGCTTCATCGATGGGTCTGAACCTGTGGTCGGTGTGTTTCTTCGAGTCTCTGCAGACGATATAAATTAAGGAGGACCACTTTTTTTTATTTAGAGATAAATAATAACACTATTAATAAAATCAATAATGAACAAATAATACTTCAGCTCTCAGCTCCTCCTCTGTGGCTCTGACTGTGTCCGAAAGAGCTGCCATCTCTCTGCTCATAGCCTCCATATTCTCAATCAGTCCACTCTTCTGCTCCTCTTCCTCCCTCAGAGCAGCCAGCCTGGCCTCCTCTTCCTCTGTTAGAAACTGGTGAAGCTTCTTAAACTGCTTCTTAATCTGCCTCTTTGTGAGTCGAGCCTGGACCTTCACATGTTCTGCTGTCTGATCAAACTCAGACTGAACTTTCTTCTTGACCTCCTGCTTCTCCTTCAGTGGTTTCATAGATCTCAGCAGATCCTCTTTGAGTTCCGCTGCAGCTTCATCGATGGGTCTGAACCTGTGGTCGGTGTGTTTCTTCGAGTCTCTGCAGACGATATAAATTAAGGAGGACCACTTTTTTTATTTAGAGATAAATAATAACACTATTAATAAAATCAATAATGAACAAATAACACTTCAGCTCTCAGCTCCTCCTCTGTGGCTCTGACTGTGTCCGAAAGAGCTGCCATCTCTCTGCTTAGAGCCTCCATATTCTCAATCAGTCCACTCTTCTGCTCCTCTTCCTCCCTCAGAGCAGCCAGCCTGGCCTCCTCTTCCTCTGTTAGAAACTGGTGAAGCTTCTTAAACTGCTTCTTAATCTGCCTCTTTGTGAGTCGAGCCTGGACCTTCACATGTTCTGCTGTCTGATCAAACTCAGACTGAACTTTCTTCTTGACCTCCTGCTTCTCCTTCAGTGGTTTCATGGATCTCAGCAGATCCTCTCTGAGTTCCGCTGCAGCTTCATCGATGGGTCTGAACCTGTGGTCGGTGTGTTTCTTCGAGTCTCTGCAGACGATATAAATTAAGGAGGACCACTTTTTTTATTTAGAGATAAATAATAACACTATTAATAAAATCAATAATGAACAAATAACACTTCAGCTCTCAGCTCCTCCTCTGTGGCTCTGACTGTGTCCGAAAGAGCTGCCATCTCTCTGCTCATAGCCTCCATATTCTCAATCAGTCCACTCTTCTGCTCCTCTTCCTCCCTCAGAGCAGCCAGCCTGGCCTCCTCTTCCTCTGTTAGAAACTGGTGAAGCTTCTTAAACTGCTTCTTAATCTGCCTCTTTGTGAGTCGAGCCTGGACCTTCACATGTTCTGCTGTCTGATCAAACTCAGACTGAACTTTCTTCTTGACCTCCTGCTTCTCCTTCAGTGGTTTCATAGATCTCAGCAGATCCTCTTTGAGTTCCGTTGCAGCTTCATCGATGGGTCTGAACCTGTGGTCGGTGTGTTTCTTCGAGTCTCTGCAGACGATATAAATTAAGGAGGACCACTTTTTTTTATTTAGAGATAAATAATAACACTATTAATAAAATCAATAATGAACAAATAACACTTCAGCTCTCAGCTCCTCCTCTGTGGCTCTGACTGTGTCCGAAAGAGCTGCCATCTCTCTGCTCAGAGCCTCCATATTCTCAATCAGTCCACTCTTCTGCTCCTCTTCCTCCCTCAGAGCAGCCAGCCTGGCCTCCTCTTCCTCTGTTAGAAACTGGTGAAGCTTCTTAAACTGCTTCTTAATCTGCCTCTTTGTGAGTCGAGCCTGGACCTTCACATGTTCTGCTGTCTGATCAAACTCAGACTGAACTTTCTTCTTGACCTCCTGCTTCTCCTTCAGTGGTTTCATGGATCTCAGCAGATCCTCTCTGAGTTCCGCTGCAGCTTCATCGATGGGTCTGAACCTGTGGTCGGTGTGTTTCTTCGAGTCTCTGCAGACGATATAAATTAAGGAGGACCACTTTTTTTTATTTAGAGATAAATAATAACACTATTAATAAAATCAATAATGAACAAATAACACTTCAGCTCTCAGCTCCTCCTCTGTGGCTCTGACTGTGTCCGAAAGAGCTGCCATCTCTCTGCTCAGAGCCTCCATATTCTCAATCAGTCCACTCTTCTGCTCCTCTTCCTCCCTCAGAGCAGCCAGCCTGGCCTCCTCTTCCTCTGTTAGAAACTGGTGAAGCTTCTTAAACTGCTTCTTAATCTGCCTCTTTGTGAGTCGAGCCTGGACCTTCACATGTTCTGCTGTCTGATCAAACTCAGACTGAACTTTCTTCTTGACCTCCTGCTTCTCCTTCAGTGGTTTCATAGATCTCAGCAGATCCTCTTTGAGTTCCGTTGCAGCTTCATCGATGGGTCTGAACCTGTGGTCGGTGTGTTTCTTCGAGTCTCTGCAGACGATATAAATTAAGGAGGACCACTTTTTTTTATTTAGAGATAAATAATAACACTATTAATAAAATCAATAATGAACAAATAACACTTCAGCTCTCAGCTCCTCCTCTATGGCTCTGACTGTGTCCGAAAGAGCTGCCATCTCTCTGCTCAGAGCCTCCATATTCTCAATCAGTCCACTCTTCTGCTCCTCTTCCTCCCTCAGAGCAGCCAGCCTGGCCTCCTCTTCCTCTGTTAGAAACTGGTGAAGCTTCTTAAACTGCTTCTTAATCTGCCTCTTTGTGAGTCGAGCCTGGACCTTCACATGTTCTGCTGTCTGATCAAACTCAGACTGAACTTTCTTCTTGACCTCCTGCTTCTCCTTCAGTGGTTTCATGGATCTCAGCAGATCCTCTCTGAGTTCCGCTGCAGCTTCATCGATGGGTCTGAACCTGTGGTCGGTGTGTTTCTTCGAGTCTCTGCAGACGATATAAATTAAGGAGGACCACTTTTTTTTATTTAGAGATAAATAATAACACTATTAATAAAATCAATAATGAACAAATAACACTTCAGCTCTCAGCTCCTCCTCTGTGGCTCTGACTGTGTCCGAAAGAGCTGCCATCTCTCTGCTCATAGCCTCCATATTCTCAATCAGTCCACTCTTCTGCTCCTCTTCCTCCCTCAGAGCAGCCAGCCTGGCCTCCTCTTCCTCTGTTAGAAACTGGTGAAGCTTCTTAAACTGCTTCTTAATCTGCGTCTTTGTGAGTCGAGCCTGGACCTTCACATGTTCTGCTGTCTGATCAAACTCAGACTGAACTTTCTTCTTGACCTCCTGCTTCTCCTTCAGTGGTTTCATGGATCTCAGCAGATCCTCTCTGAGTTCCGCTGCAGCTTCATCGATGGGTCTGAACCTGTGGTCGGTGTGTTTCTTCGAGTCTCTGCAGACGATATAAATAAAGGAGGACCACTTTTTTTATTTAGAGATAAATAATAACACTATTAATAAAATCAATAATGAAGTTATTTCATGAGTGACTGGAATGAAATCCCTACCTTGTCCTGAGAGTAAATTATAGCTTCGATAATGATACTACAGTATCCACTTTGCACTGCGTGCCTGCATAGTTGGTAACAGGAATGCGTTTGCTGGCAGTGGCACTAGCCCATGCAGGAATTGTCCGTTTCACCTTCTTGCTTTTGGATTTCCCATACTTGTAGCCATCCTTCATCCTTAGAAGGAGAACAAAGCAGTGTGTTGAGCACTGGCCAGCCTCGCAGTCCGGGCATTTCACATCTTTCTCATCCTTTTTTTTCTCCCTCCACTCCCTCTTCAGTAGTGTCTTCATTCTTGTCCGTATTCGCGTCACCTGAATTCTCCCCCTCCTCATCTTCGCCTCTTGCAGCTGAAGATGCTGCCTGATCTTCATCAGCAGAGGGCGACTCCTCATCTGAGGCTTCTGGATCGTTCTCTGCAGCCGCGGAGGGTGCCTTCTCCTGAGTTGGAGTCGCTGTTGCATGGCGAATCGGCATAATGGGAGCGTTACCTTCAACTTATCCAGGAAAATGTATGTTTTGAAGAAAAAATCTCTGCACGATCCTTTATTTCGATTCCGCTGTTAACGAGCACCGTCCCGCTTGGATCGTTGGTCCAAACCAACTTGTTTTACGTCTTCTAACGTAGGATCATCCTGATTAGTTCAAGGCTGTCAGAAAGGGAGCCTTCCAAGAAAAAAGTGACTTCCTGTTCTGAGGGAGCGGGGTTTCAGTGACAGCACAACATGACCACAGAGAATTGTTGGGCATCTGACATGGATCACTCATGCCAAGTTTGGTGCAATTCTGTTTTTCATTGTGAAAGTTATAGCGTTTTAAAATGTATGGCGAGAAGCCAAACGTTGAGGCAAGGCCACGTCCCTTCAGCATATATGAAAATACAAGTTTTTGATGAATTTTCACTCACCCACATCTTAAGTGCATATTAACCAAGGTTGAAGTCAGTCGCTCAAAATCCCTAGGAGGAGTGCATTAAAATTCACCATCAATGAAAAGTGAAAAACAGCCAAAAATTACCCTTTGACCCAAAATGGCTGACTTATGGCCAAACAGGTGTCCCTGTGATGGACTGGAGACTTGTAAATGTGTCCTTGTGATGGACTGGAGACTTGTCCATGTGTCCCTGCGATGGACTGGAGACTTGTCCACGTGTCCCTGTGATGGACTGGAGACTTGTCCACGTGTCCCTGTGATGGACTGGAGACCTGTCCAGGATGTCCCTGTGATGGACTGGAGACTTGTAAATGTGTCCCTGTGATGGACTGGAGACTTGTAAATGTGTCCCTGTGATGGACTGGAGACCTGTCCAGGTGTCCCTGTGATGGACTGGAGACTTGTCCACGTGTCCCTGTGATGGACTGGTGACTTGTAAATGTGTCCCTGTGATGGACTGGAGACTTGTCCATGTGTCCCTGTGATGGACTGGAGACCTGTCCAGGATGTCCCTGTGATGGACTGGAGACTTGTAAATGTGTCCCTGTGATGGACTGGAGACTTGTAAATGTGTCCCTGTGATGGACTGGAGACTTGTAAATGTGTCCCTGTGATGGACTGGAGACTTGCAAATGTGTCCCTGTGATGGACTGGAGACTTGCAAGGGAACCGGACTTGTGATCTGAAGGACCCTGGTTCGAGTTCGAACCCCGGCCACTACACACCTTGGGGTGTCTATGAGTGCATACCTATTTCCCCAGCTCCCCGGGCGCTGACTACGGCTGCTCACTGCACCACTTGGTGGTGGTTGGGTTAAATGCAGAGAACAATTTTGTCTGTCAAGTATGGGAAACATACACAGATGACAAAAATGTGTAATTTATATATTTTAATTTATAAATGTGTCCCTGTGATGGACTGGAGACTTGTAAATGTGTCCCTGTGATGGACTGGAGACCTGTCCAGGTGTCCCTGTGATGGACTGGAGACTTGTCCACATGTCCCTGTGATGGACTGGAGACCTGTCCAGGATGTCCCTGTGATGGACTGGAGACTTGTCCACGTGTCCTTGTGATGGACTGGAGACTTGTCCCTGTGTACCTGTGATGGACTGGAGACCTGTCCAGGTATCCCTGTGATGGACTGGAGACTTGTCCATGTGTCCTTGTGATGGACTGGAGACTTTTCCCTGTGTACCTGTGATGGACTTGAGACCTGTCCAGGTGTCCTTGTGATGGACTGGAGACTTGTCCACATGTCCCTGTGATGGACTGGAGACCTGTCCAGGTGTCCTTGTGATGGACTGGAGACTTGTCCACATGTCCCTGTGATGGACTAGAGACTTGTCCATGTGTCCCTGTGATGGACTGGAGACTTGTCCATGTGTCCCTGTGATGGACTGGAGACTTGTCCACGTGTCCCTGTGATGGACTGGAGACCTGTCCAGGATGTCCCTGTGATGGACTGGTGACTTGTAAATGTGTCCCTGTGATGGACTGGAGACTTGTCCACGTGTCCCTGTGATGGACTGGAGACCTGTCCTGAGTTTTATAATTTAGCAGAACATTTTGTTTTTTTTGTACCAGATAACACCTTTAAGTTGCTCTCTAAACCATAGCGGAGTTGAAGCTCAACCCATGCCCCCTAATTTTATTTATATGTTTTTTAAAGTTCCATGTGGGACAAGTTAAAAACAATGAGATGTAAAAAGATTTTTAACATCATCACAATGTATAAAACAATATTATAAGTTAGTAATTAATGCACCTAATGATAGCAAAACTGTCAACATCCTGTTGTCGAAGCATGTGAGCAAAGTGCTTCAGAACTTTGTACACTGTCAACAACTCCAACACGTTTATGCCAGGCGGCCACGTCCCACCCACCGTCTGAGACTGACATGTCCCGCAAAACCGGAAAGAGAGGCATCGGTGAAGACCGCCCTGAACGACGTCACTTTGCCCAGGGGAACCCTTTCTGACAGAGTCCTGGGATTTCCCCAGAACACCAGGTCCATTCTCACCGACGGGGGAACCGTGATCAGGCGTCTTTTGTGGCGTACAGGGCCTATTCTCTGACGAATAAACCATCTCTGTAATTTCCGCATATGCAGTAAGCCTAATTTGACTAATGCATGCCCGGCGGCCATCATTCCTAACAGCCGCATAATTGTCAAAGTCGACACCGTTCTGTGGAGCTGGACGCGCTGGAGGAGTGACGTCAGCGATTCTCTCCTCTGGTCCGATAGAACAGCCATCATGCTTATGGAACAGAAGCTGACGCCCAGAAAAACTACTTGCTAGGCTGGTGAAACAGAGCTTTTTTCCCAATTTATGGCAAAGCCTAAGCGAGACAGATGACTCACCAACATCACCGTCTGTGCTGCTGCCTGCTCTTTGGAGTGAGACAGAAGTAGTAGATCATCAATGTAATAGAGGATCCTAATGCCCCTCGAACGCAGCGGGTGTAACGTTGCTTCGATGACTTTCGTGAAGGTCCGTGGTGCAAGCACGTACCCGAACGGCAGGTGAATGAACTCGTAACAGGTTCCCTGAAAGGCGAACCTGAGGAACCTCCTGTGTTTGTTCACGATCGGAATATGGAAATATGCATCTCGGAGATAGATTAGTACAAACCAGTCCCCTGACGTCACGTGTTCGAGAACGCGCTTCAACGTTAACATATGAAATGGACGTTTCATGATGTACTTGTTGAATGTTGACAAATCTAGAATCGGCCTAAGTCCCCCTGATTTCTTGGGGACTAGGAAATATTTTGAATAAAAACCGTTCATTACCTCATCCGAGGGGACCCCGGAAATGACGTGTTTTGCTAACAGTTCCTGTAGTTCCAACTGCAGCTCCTCGCCCTGTGCAAGAGATGTGAGTCTTGTCTCCAAAACTCATTTGAACCTGGTCGGCTTCTCTGCAAACTGCAGAGTGTAACCGTTTTGAATTAGACGTCGTAGCCAGCTGTTTAAAGTGCAGGTCTGAAGCCAGACTGTACTGTAGTCTGTCAAAGGTGCGGCCAGAGTGTTCTGCCGCCTGAGAAGAGATAGCCTGGCCTCTACCACCGCCAAGTGGACAGAGTCCGCAATGGCCCAAGGGAGGCCCGACTGGAAAGGGGCGTTTAGTAAACGCCGCGTCACGGGTCCAGCATTGACACTCGTTTGACCCATGTAGGCACGAAAAACGTCTTTTTTTAGATGGATCAGTGACCTTACCCGTTATCCGACTGCTGGAAGGAAGAGACGAAAAAGTCCTGGCTGAAACTGTTGTGTCCAAGCCAGGTTCATGTGAATTAACCAATTTAAAGAGAGTAGAAATCTGTCTGACTCGTCTAACCAGCTCTGTGCGCTGTGACTGCTGGTAGTCACGTGTGCATGCTTCCACCATAGTGTGGAGAGGCGGGGCTGGAGGGGTCACAGGGAGGGCACTGTTTGCACCTGCAGCCCGGCTCTGTGCAGCATCACTTGAGGAAAGAACAGTTTTCTGTTTATTACCCGCGTTTGGAAGTGCGTTCACAGGCCTCGGAGAAGAGGCGATCAGCGTGTCTGAATAAAAAACAGTTTTTTATGATGGTTTCTTTATTTGTTGACAAAACCACACTGGCATACACACCTCCTGCAAACCGTCATTTCTTGTGTTGGCCTCTCCTTGCGCCCTTGTGCTGGCCAGCCCAGGAAGACTGGTGGTTTGTCCTCCCTCTGAAGGTCCCGGTCCTCTGAAAAGGTTGGGACGAGTGTCCTCTCGCAACGGCTGGGGACTGTAGCACGGCGAAGGTCGCTGAGGGCTCTGAGTGACGCTGCTGGCTGCAAAAAGTCCTGCTCTGCTCCCGTGGGCGCACCGGTCCACGGGTGGCACGAGGGTTTGACCGTGGAGACCTCGCGTGCTTGCACACTTGTTCCAGCGCCTCTGTGGACGAGTGTAACTGCTCGAAGACAGTCTGGTAATGAACTCCAAATAAACCATGCGCTGAAATTGGCCCTTCCAGAAGCTCGTTCTTCACCTCCTCCGGAATGGAGGAAGAGAGTTTCAGCCATACCTGGGGCGGCCGTGGCATAGTGGTAATGGCAGTCGTCCCCCGATCGGAAGGTTGGCGGTTCGAATCCCGGTTCCCCACACCATGTGTCGTTGTGTCCTTGGGCAAGACACTTAACCCCGAGTTGCTCCCGGTAGGACTGGAAAGCACCTTGCATGGTAGTCTGCCGCTACCGGTGTATGAATGTGTGTAGCATTCAATGTGTGTAGCACTTTGAGATTTTCACTAATGAAAAGTGCGTTATAAATTGAATTCATTATTATTATTATTATTATTATTATTATTATTATTACCTGTCTCTGGAGCAGCGTCGTCCATGCGTTGATCTTGGTCGAGCAGGTCGCCAGCAGCATGCACAGGTTTGTGATGATGTCGAGCGCAGCTCCTGCTATCTCATGCGTCGGCTCCCGCCCGACGCTGAGTGCCAGTAGCGTAATGTTATTAGCTACGGCACCAACCTGTGATGAGCACCTGTGGATCCTGTCCTGCATTTTAGTGGCAAACTGGTCGCTTGGTGCTGAGGAGAGACCTGCTTCCCCACGTGTTTGGCGGGTCTAAGGCCAAACACGGTGGACAGACTGGATTCCAGCGGAGACATGGGTGGGAAGGCCTGGTCCGTCAGCCCTCGGACCTTCATCGCCGGTACGTAGGACGACACCAGTGCCTTCAGCTTCAGCGGCTCACTGGCAGCGCCCTGCAGCAGCAAGCTGATGTCATCCATGCAGGGCCAGATAGCTTGTGTCTGGCTCCCGCCCTTGGTGGCAAACCTCCCCGCCAAAATTGGTGGTGCTGCCGCCGTGGTGCCTTCAGGTACCTCCAGGCCACATACCCCCGTTGCCCACTTGATGTTGTCGGGCAACGCATTGAGTAGCGTGAGATGGACGCCCTGCATCCCCACGTGCGGTGGTGTCTCATCCGCGGCTTCAGGCGACGGCGCTTGGCTGCTGATCGATTCAGCGTCTGAGAGTTGGAGGTGCGCTGAGTCCGGTCCTCCCTTCGTGCAGGATGGGCCCCACTCGTCGGCCATGGCGGCTCCGGCGGCCATGGCTGCTCCCTCGTGGGGGGTAAGGCCGGTCCTGCGCACTCCAGAGGAGGTGGCAGGACGTGGCGGCTAGCTCCTTCCGGCAGGTGAATGAAGGGCGAGACCGTTTCCAAACCTCCAGAATTGGACGTGCCGGCCTCACTAGCTACCCCCGTGGACGCGTAGTCCGCTAGCTGTACGAACCATGGGCTGGGCGGTGCGTCCACCATCGGTTGAGCCTCAATTGCAGCTTGTGAAAAGAGGTCAAACCGGCGCTCCTTCTCCTCCTCCGTCAGGAGCTGGCAGGCTGGGCAGGCGGGATGTTGGACCATAGACTGCTGTGCGTGGTGGGCTCCAAGGCTCACAGATAGGGTGCTTGTCTGCCGCTAGGATGAAGCCAAACTCGCATCCTGTACATCTCTTAAAAGAGCGCTTGAAAGACATGGTGTCTCTTGAGAAAAATCTTTGTGTGTTAGTTCGTGAAAAATTTTAGGGAGTGGTTTCTCGGTCAATGGCCGCTTATATAGTAGACCGAGGTGTGGCCCAAAGCAGGTGGGCGTAGACTAGAAGTCTTCAGTGTTGAGCGCGAAGTGCAAGGATGAACCCAATAGGTGTGGCTTAAAGGGCTACGCCTACATTCATAGAATCTGGGGTTACAATACGTAACCAACGTTTAAACCTATAGCAGCAGAACTAAAGGATACCTCGGGAAACCCAAACCAACTCCAACTATGTGATCTTAACTGTTACTGTGGGAGTTTCATGTTTGTCACCTCAAAATGTAACACAAAGCTCCTCCTTGCCCCGCAGTAAGACCTACGCACACCGTCGTCTGAAGTTCCTCCAGTCCAAGTTTAACGTGCACGAGATGTTGAACGAGATGGAGGAGCTGAAGGAGCTGAAGATGAACCCCCACAGGGACTTTTACAACTGCAGGAAGGTGGGCAAACGCAGCATATTGTACACAGTTTTGGGTTTTTATTTATTTATTTATTTATTGAAAACTGGACAATAAAGAAGAAAAATTAAAAATTTAAAAATTTAAATAAATAAATATATATATATACCGGTATA
>JBBPBX010057018.1:0-11453 GCA_038048925.1 Garcialebias charrua | reverse complement strand
TATAAAAAAACTTTAATTGCTGCTATTTTATTTGTGGAAATATGGCAAACATGCACCATGCATGCATACATAATAATAATAATAATAATAATAATAATAATAATAATAATAATAATAATAATAATATTATTATTATTATTATTATTATTATTATTATTATTATTATTATTATTATTATTATTATTATACAGTAGCAACAAAACTTTAAATGCATAAAAACCACTGCTCTGTAACTAATCTTAAAATCATATTTACTTTATAAACCAGATATGGGGGCGGCCGTGGCGTAGTGGTAATGGCAGTCGTCCCCCAATCGGAAGGTTGGAGGTTCGAATCCCGGTTCCCTACACCATGTGTCGTTGTGTCCCTGGGCAAGACACTTAACCCCGAGTTGCTCCCGGTAGGACTGGAAGGCGCCTTGCATGGCAGTCGCCGCTACCGGTGTATGAATGTGTGTATGAATGGGTGGATGGCTGGTATTGTAAAGCGCTTTGGGGCTCCTCAAAGGGGGCTGGAAAGCGCTATATACTGTAAATAAGCTCCATTTACCATTTACCATATATTTTTATTCTATAAACGCTCCTAAATCAAGTGCATTCAGTTGTTTTGGTCAAGCTCATTCTACTGTGGCTCTCTCTGGTGGCCACTGTTGGTTATTACATCAAAGTCAAAGTCAAAGTCAGTCAAAGTCAACTTTATTGTCAGAACTGCAATATGTACAGGACATACACAGGACCGAAATTGCGTTTCTCTCAGTCCCTCGGTGCAACAGTAACCATCTAAACACTAAACACTAAAACATTTAATAAACATAAGCATAAAATAGTAAAAAAGTGTAATACTGTCCTGAGTTTTTTCATAATAGTATAAAAGTATGAAAATTTACACCAACACTGAAACACCAAACACCCAATGAACATAAGCATAAAATGAAATAATAAAAGTGTAATACTGTCCTGAGTTTTTGCATAGTACAGTAGTATGAAAAGTATAAAAACGTAAATCTATAAAATAAACTGAAGTTTTCTAGCGTTGACATTTGCAAAGAGTGGCACAGCAGCATATAAGTTGATGTACACAGTATATGTATGAGGTAGTTGATGTTGGTATAGAGGCAAAGTGGCATATGAAGTAAGGCACATAAGGCACATTTGGCATCCTTAGATAAGGCTAGTCAGAGAGTGCTGTATATGTATCTGCAGTAGTGTAGACAAAAGTAGTGTAAATGTAAACAGTAGTAATAAATGTAAAGCAGTAGTAATAAATGTAAACAGTATTAATAAATGTAAACAGTGAATGTAAACAGTAGTATGACTATAGGCAGTAATGTAATACAAACATTAGTGCAAATATGAGAAGTAGTGCAAACTGAATGAACACATGACCGAGAGTTCAGTGAACAACCCGTTTGATGACACAGAGTCCAGTGTTAAAAACTTTGTTGTGTGGTAATGTGTGAGAAAGTTTTTTGTGTTAAGGCAAACATCAACCTGAATCGAAATTTGACCTTTCAGGTGGACACTCACATCCATGCTGCTGCCTGCATGAACCAGAAGCATCTGCTGCGCTTCATCAAGAGGTCTTACCGTGTGGATGCCGACCGTGTTGTGCACAACCTTAAAGGGAAGGAAGTCACCATGAGAGAGCTGTTCGAGTCCCTCAACTTGCATCCCTACGACCTCACTGTGGACTCTCTGGACGTGCACGCTGTATGTTTCTCTGAGGAGTTAGGTCTGAACTGACAGCATGCAGGTGGAGATACTGTGAAAAGGGGCTGATTGTTAAATGTTCAACGTGTATCTATTGAAAAGGATTTGCATGTACTGTTAGACTTATCTCGATCCAAATCGTTTGTTGTTGTTGTTGTTTTCTGAAGGGCAGACAAACCTTCCAGCGTTTCGACAAGTTCAACGCCAAGTACAACCCTGTGGGAGCCAGCGAGCTGCGTGATCTGTACATGAAGACAGAAAATCACATCAACGGCGAATACTTTGCCACAATCATCAAGGTCAGTTTCTTCAAACATCATCTCTAAGAAGTTTGGAAAGCGTTCTACCAGAAAACAAAACACAAAATGAGACGACCTGTTACAAATTATGAGCTTGTTTTGTCAAACCTGGAAAGGCGTTTAAGTTTCGCTTGTCTTTGTATGCAATTCCGTTTCCACCACATGTACTACATGCATATGACAAATAAAGAAACTTTGACTTTCTTAACACCAGGAAGTAGCCAGTGACCTGGAGGACGCCAAATATCAGTATGCTGAACCTCGTCTGTCTATCTATGGATGTAACCCAAACGAGTGGTCCAAACTCTCAGGCTGGTTCGTCAAACACAGAGTCTTCTCCCCCAACCTCAAATGGATGATTCAGATTCCCAGGATCTAGTAGGTTTCATCAGTCACTCTACTTTCAGAATGGCATAAAACCGTTTGTCCGGGATAAATTAAAGCTTTTGTTTTAGTCACACAATCACACAAACTAAACAATATTTTGAGAGTTAAACGTCTGCGGGACTCCTGAGCGAAGGCCAAAGCGTCAAGTTCATTGAACCTGTTTTGTGTCTCTTCTATCTTAGTGACATCTTCAGAGGCAGGAACTTTGTGCCCCACTTTGGGAAGATGTTAGAAAACATTTTCCTCCCCGTGTTCCAGGCCACGATCGACCCGCAGTCCCACCCAGAGCTCAGCGTCTTCCTCAGACACGTGAGTCATGGAAGAACCGCAACACAAGTGTAGAGTTCGACCTCGGGGCAAAACGTGTTTCCATACATGTGCATGAGTTGGACAATGGCAACACTGACAGGGCTTGGTTTGAGCCCAACAGTTCATATTTATGATAAATATGTTGCAGGAAGGCAAAAACATGTTTGTTGTAAAATGTTTTTTTTTCTTTCTTGGTTTGTAGGTGACAGGCTTCGACAGTGTGGACGATGAGTCCAAACACAGCGGTCACATGTTCTGCACCAAGAGTCCTAAACCAGAGGAGTGGGACATCAACAAGAACCCGTCCTACACCTACTACATCTATTACATGTACGCCAACATCACCGTCCTCAACCAGCTGCGCAGGTAAGAAGCTTCATCCTCATGAAGACACAATTTATTTTATTTACATAGCGGTTAGCTTGTACTGGTGTAAATCCACACTATTGTTTCCTGTGCAATCAAACTACTTTTGCATACTTTGGGCTATTTTAGCGTTCATACATCAAAATGTTCAACTCATTCAGGAGAGATGTGCTGACTTTTTTGTGTATTTTTCACATTTATACTTTTAAAAATATTTAATTGTATTCACCAATGGCTTCCTCATAGAAACAGATTTTGCTACAATTATTTTTTTTAATATTTAATTAATTTATATATGATATAACTTTTAAACAGCTATTTGACACATTTGTTTTTAACTACGGTAGTCTTTTGCTACTTTTAGGTTTTAGCCACACTTTAGCTACTCATAGATAGTTAGCTACTGTTGGCCTAAAGCTAGCCTTTTACTACTTTTAGTTTTAACCTAGTGTTTTGCTACATTTACATAATATTTTGCTACTTAATTTATTTGGTTTTTGCTAGTTGCTATGTTTCCTTTTTAGCTAACGTTGTGATTCTTTTGATTATAACTTTTTTGCTTCTTTTGGCTTTTAGCTAGTATTTAGCTTTTTTTTTTAGTTTATATTTTACATTTAGTTTTTAGCCAATCTTCAGCCACATTTAACTTTTAGCTATCATTTTGGTACTTTTGTTTTTTTGCAAGTCCTTTGCTACTTTTAGCTTGTAGCTATTTTGGCTACTTGTAGCCTAACGTTCTGCTGCTGCTTGTGTTTTTTTTTTATATTTGGATTTTGGCTAGACTTTTGCTACACTTAGCCAATGTTTTGCTGCTTTTGACTTTTAACAAGAGTTTAGCTTCTTGTAGTTTTTATTTGGCATTTTACTTTTTTATAGCTTTAAGCTAGTGTTCTGCTTCTTTCAGCTATATATCAGTTTCAGCTTCTTGTTCAGTGCTCAGCTTTCATGCTGCACTTTTACAAAAAGTTCAGTTTTTCCCTAAAGCGTCCCCGTGTAAAAACTTCAAGCTGCATCTGTGTTGTGTTGCAGGCAGAGGGGGATGAACACGTTCACGTTCAGGCCTCACTGCGGAGAGGCCGGGGCCATCACCCACCTGCTGGCTGCCTTCATGACCGCTGACAACATCTCTCACGGCCTTAATCTCAAGAAGGTCAGCTGGGATGCAACGTTTTGTAGAAAGAAAAAAAACAATAAACCAACTCAGGTGTCAGAACTCCGGAAAGGAGCTATAAATTAAACTACACCAATCCGATTTAAAGACGCCATAACAGATGAAAAATCTTTTGTTTGATTGAACAATGCTGCCCTGGGTGTTTCTCTTCATGTTACAATCTCTTATTTATCTGGGATCACCAAAAGTTGTGCTTTCTGATCGTGTTGTGTTTTTGCACTTTGGGATTTAAGCCACAAGAACCCCCCGGAGAGGTCATGTAAATCTTTTAAGGCCCAGTTTTTCCACACCAATAAGACACTAGGCCAGGGGTCTGCAACCTTTACGATCCAAAGAGCCATTTCTGCCCCTTCACTCACTAAATTAAAATGTCCAGAGCCACAGAACTTACCCCAACTATGGTATGATGATCTACTGGTGGCCCGTGGACCACTTTAACTTTCTTGCAGGAGACTTTTCAGGCCAGTAGGATTGACAAAAATAAATAAAAATATCAAATAATTTTAAACATGCATAGATTTTTTTTTTTTTACATTTTAAGACAAAGAAAAAGACAGGATTATTGTAAAGAAAGGTTTATTTTTAGTTTTTTACCAATTAAAAATAATAATTTAAACAATGGTGGCACAAATTTCTGATTACATATCCAATATAAGTTTTTATTCATTCAAGGCAGTCAAATTTGTTCATAATATTATTACTAGTAAGACCGAAAGTTACCAGATCCAAGCAGTTACCAGAACGCACTCTGTCAAAATAAGAGAGGTCCCAGATCCTGTTCCAGCAGGATCAGGCTCTAACAGCGATAGCTGAATTTGGGTACTAGTGACCCCCGTGACCCGAAAAGGAAGAAGCGGGTAAAAAATAATGGATGGATAGATGGAGGGATGGAAATTTAAACAATGAACTATGCAGGTCTAGTGTTTTTTTGTTTTTGTTTGTTTGTTTGTTTTTTGTGGAAAAATTAAGTATCCTCCTGTAAATAAATAAAGCATAAAGTGTTTTACTCCTTGCTTACTCACAAATATGCAAAATAAACAAACAAAAACTGTTAAAACTTGCAGTGGTTTGTCCGTTTTGGTCAAACCTTGAAAGAGCCGCTGCCGAGGAACCAAAGAGCCACAGGTTGCAGACCCCTGCACTAGGCATTAAGTTGCACCAATGAGCGACTGCTATTCTGAATATCACCTCAACTTTTTGAACTGCTTTCAAACAACTCATTTTATAAATTTTTATGAGATTACTGCAACAAATACAAATAAAAAGAGAACATCTTATCACAGGGGAAGAACATACTGACAGCTCTGGTAATGTCTCCATCCATACTAAATATAGGAATAAATAAAACATTACTTATATACTTTTTCAAAAATTTCGCTCAATTGAACAAAGTTGAGATAAATTGATGATTGCGCTTTGACAAATGTTTCCCGATCTAATGAACACATCGTACGTTCCCATCAATCTTTTCCCTCCAGGGTCCTGTGCTGCAGTACTTGTACTTCTTGACCCAGATCCCAATCGCCATGTCTCCTCTCAGCAACAACAGCCTGTTTCTCGAATACGCCAAGAACCCGCTGCTGGAGTTCCACCAGAAAGGCTTGATGGTGTCTCTGTCCACTGACGACCCCATGCAGTTCCACTACACCAAGGTCTGATCGTGGACACTTGCAATGCTTCACATAAGCAGCAGAAATATAAATGTCTGCATATCTTTAATGCGTTCTGGTCTTTGTATTTACAGGAGCCGCTGATGGAGGAGTACGCCATTGCAGCTCAGGTCTTCAAGCTGAGCACTTGCGACATGTGTGAGATTGGCAGGAACAGCGTGCTGCAGAGTGCCTTGTCTCATGAGGTAACCAACGGTTTACGTTATCATGCTGCCACATTTAAAGAATACAGGTAGTCCCCGGGTTATGACGGTCTCGAGTTACGGCGTTTCAAGGTTACGAACGCCTCCCATTGAAAAGCATTGTTTCAAGTTACGTGGTTTATGCGCCTTTACACCAGAAAATACGGTACCGAAAAGAAACGCAGGAGAAACAAAACATACAGGAGGGAGCAGGAGGGAGGGAGGGAGGGGGGAGCTTGATGTTCTGGAAACTTACAGGAGACCTCAGGCAGACCGGAGCAGAGGAGGTCGGGGGGCTAATATGCTAAATATGCTAACTCTGGACCGCACGTGGAAATACAGGAGACCTTATTGTTTTGAGCTGAGGTTTACAGCGGAGGTTTACAAGGCAGACAGGCTACAGCTGAGCAATGAGCTAACATGCTAACAGACGGAGGAAGAATCCCAGCTCCCAGTAAGAAATTAACTATTCTTTTCCTTCATTATGGCTCCAAATGTATGTGTTTTTTGATAAATATGTAGGGTAATGTGTTAAAGGTGCAGTCTGTAAGTTTCTGTAGAACGCAGGACTTAGAAAAAATTTCAACAGGGAAAGCATTCTGGTCCCTCCTCCTTGCTCTAGCTGAAATTCAGCTCAGCCTCCTTATCAGCCGACCTAATCGCTCAACCGACGATGCCATCTCCTCTGCCCTTCACACAGCTCTCACACATCTGGACACGAAGGACTCTATGTTAGAATGTTGTTCATCGACTTCAGCTCGGCATTTAACACCATCATCCCCCAACAGCTCATCCTTAAACTGGACAGTCTGGGGCTGAACACCTCAATGTGTAACTGGCTGCTAGACTTCCTGACCGGGAGACCACAGACAGTACGGATCGGGAGTAACACATCTAGCACCATCACATTGAACACAGGGGCCCCACAAGGATGTGTGCTGAGCCCCCTTCTATTCACCCTGCTAACACACGACTGCACACCATCGTACAGCTCCAACCACTTCATCAAGTTTGCGGACGACACAACAGTGGTAGGTCTCATCAGCAACAACGATGAGACGGACTACAGGAACGAGGTGAGCCGCCTGGCCTTGTGGTGCGGACACAACAATCTCACTCTCAACGTGGAGAAGACAAAGGAGATTGTTGTGGACTTCAGGAAGAGGGATGCCCAACATGCCCCTCTGACCATCAACAGCACCGCAGTGGAGAGAGTAGACAGCACCAAGTTCCTGGGAGTGCACGTCTCAAAGGACCTGTCCTGGAGCAGGAACACTGCAGCACTGGCAAAGAAGGCTCACCAGCGTCTCTACTTTCTCCGCAAGCTGAAAAGGGCTGGAGCTTCAACCCCCATCATGAGCACCTTCTACAGAGGTGCCATAGAAAGTGTCCTGACCAGCTGCATCACTGTGTGGTTTGGTGCATGTACTGCATCCTGCCGCAAGAGCCTCCAGCGCATTGTGAGAGCAGCTGAGAAGATCGTGGGCACCTCCTTGCCCTCACTGCAGGACTTACACAGCAAACGCCTCACTCGGAAAGCCCACCGCATGGCAGGTGATCCCACACACCCACTACACAGCTGCTTCAGACTGCTGCCATCAGGAAGGAGACTGAGGAGTCTCCAGGCTCGAACCAGCAGACTGAGAGACAGCTCTGTTCATCAGGCAGTCAGAATGCTAAACACTCTGCCTGCTCTGCCTCCCCTCCCATTTGAACTGCCTTAACACTAAAACTTTCTCACATATTATCACTCAACACAAAGTTTTTAACACTAGACTCTGTGTCACCAAACGGGTTTTCACTAAACTCTCGGTCATGTGCTCATACAGTTTGCACTACTTCTCATACTTGCACTAATGTCTGTATTACATCACTGCCTATAATCATAATACTGTTTACATTCTCTGTTTACATTTATTAATACTGTTTACTTTTATTACTACTGCTTACATGTAATTACTACTGTTTACATTTATTTACACTACTCTAATATCTACACCACTGCTGGTACATATACAGTGTGCTCTGAACGGTCTTATTTAGGGATGCCCAATGTGCCTTACTGCATATGCCACTTTTTGCCTCTACAACAACATCAACTACTACCTCATACATATACTGTGTACATTGACTCATACGCTGCTTTGCCACTTTGCAAATGTCAATGCTAGAAACCTTTAGTTTATTTTAGTTATACTTTTTATACTCTTTTTTTATACCACTATGCAAAAAAAAAAACTCAGGACAGTGTTAGTTTTACTATTTTATGCTTATGTCTATTATTATATGTTTCAGTGTTTCAATGTTTAGATGTTTACTGTTGCACCGAGGGACTGAGAGAAACGCAATTTCGGTCCTGTGTATGTCCTGCACTGTACATATTGCAGATCTGACAATAAAGTTGACTTTGACTTTGACTTAGCTCCGCCTCCACTACATGTCCTGTGTCAGCCGCTGCGATCTTCTGTGTTTATATGTTAATAAAACGTTCTAAAAAATAAAATAAAAACATGGAGCGCTGGTCCAGCACACCAGAACACCAGGAAATCTGCAGAGCCTCGTGCAGCCACGTTGAACCCGAGTTTAATTCGCTCGTGACAAATTCATTCATTTTCTCATAGTGGCTAGGGAATCGGACTTGGGATCCGAAGGACCCAGGTTCGAACCCCGGCCACGGCACACCTTGGGGTGTCTATGAGTGCACATCTATTTTCCCCAGCTCCCCGGGCGCTGACTACGGCTGCTCACAGCACCACCTGGTGGTGGTTGGGTTAAATGCAGAGACCAATTTCATCTGTCAAGTATGGGAAACATACACAGATGACAAAAATGTGAGATTTATTTATTTTATAATTTCAGTCATGGAGTCAGCGGAGGAGGAAGCGATCACTTGACTTTTGGCAAAAAAACAAAAGAAAAGTCCAGATCAGGGATGAAGAAGGGGAATTTAATACATTTGTGTCACATACAAAACAGTTTTGCATCGCTTTGCAATCCTTTGAACGAGAACGTGCGCGGCCACTGGGGCTGGGACAGGTGGGGGCGTGGGTTAGGAGCGTGAGAAGCTCTGTTTTTATTGGCTGGTTAAAAACTCTGTTTTTATTGGCTGGTTAATGGCGGGTCACCGTGGGTTTTTAGAAATGCTTTTAGAGAAGCAAGGGGACTATAGTTTTTTCAGAGATTACTTTGTCTAACATCAGTCTGTCAGGAGATAGTGACAGAGTGAAGAAATATGTTAAAAATATATTTTTTGGAAAAGTTACAGACTGCACCTTTAAGTGCTAGGTAAAAATACAGTACTGTATGTATGAGTTGCCGTTTGGACGTATTTTCCGACTTACGACGATTTCCGTGTTACGAACGAGCGTAGGAACGGAACTGCGTCGTAACTCGGGGACTATCTGTACTGTGCGTCCACATGGCACCACATGAACTACCCTTCCTCATACTCTGCCTTTGGTTTTGCTCCAGGAGAAGATCCGCTTCCTGGGTTCAGATTACCTCAAGGAGGGTCCGGAGGGCAATGACATCCGTAAAACCAACGTGGCCCAGATCCGAATGGCGTATCGCTTCGAGACGCTGTGCTACGAGCTCAACCTCATCAAGGAGGGTTTGAAGGCCGAGTAAAGCCTTCTGAAGGCTTAGAAAGGCTCCTGCATTCGTCTTTCACAGTAGCTCTTGGAAATCTTAAAGAACAAGACCTTCTAATGCACCGGTGCTCTTTTCTCTGGAGGAAGAAAAGTTTTTTCTGCATGGTTTCACAGTGAACCACGTAAACATTGTCTTCAATTGACTCCAGTTGGATTAGCAGCGTGTGGAAGAATGAATAAAAACAAATATAAAAACAAACAAGTGTCTTGTTTCTGCCCTTGTTATTATTATTATTATTATTATTATTTTTTGGTTCAAATTGCAACACGAGACACAAATAAATTAGATTAAATTGGTTATTCAAAGTGAGGTTGTTTTGCTTTTTTTAATGGAACTGTGTAACTAAAGGACTTTAATTCCTTTCAAACTGAATTTACCTACATTTAGTTTTAGATGCTCAGTTTTAAGAGAAACTTTGTGGAAACAAGCATAGATTTAAGATATTATACTGTAATGTAATGACGGAAACATTTCAGATTCAACGTCATTTAAGTTCATTAAAAAGGGGTCAATTCACAAAAGTTCTATTTTATCTTATTTGAAAATCAGGTTTTTAAGTTTCCGCTTTCAAGAAAAAATCACCTGAATGTAAAGAGTTTTAGATCTTTATGTTTTTAGGATCAGATGGTTGTGGCAGCAACTCTGGTTGACTCCAAAAGTTAATCAAGATGCACATCCAATGGTTCCTGCAAGTTTGATTAAAATTTCTCCAGTGGTTAATGAGATATTTTGCTAACAGACAGGCAAAGACACGCACAGACAAACACACCTCTTCGCATTTGGTGGTGGGCGATGATGACAACAGTACAATCTTACTGGTTGGTACCAAATCAATTTGATTTTGGAGAACATGGTTGCGCAGGTGCAAGCCACGTCCCCAAAGTTCCGAGGGCACCTGAAGGCATCATTGTTTATTCGTGGTTGACAGCTGCAGGGGTTGACGCGGTGACGTCTTCCCTCTTGGAGGATTCAACCAAACTTTCTCACAGTCCAAAACTCTGTCAAGTTGACCAGAAACACAGAGTGCAAACAGGAAGTGGTCGAAATAAAGCAATAGAGCCATGCACGCGTGTTTTAGACTTCACTAAAAGCTGTGAATGTCCTTAAAAAAAAACATTAAAATGATTTCAAATTAGGCAAGCTAGAACTTAACATATTCTTTAATGAGCTAAAACAGAATAGGCAGATGGTCCCACTTTTGCATGTGATCAGCTAATTCTGCAAACTGTATAAGACTTGAGTTTCTTGCAAGGTTTCAGACTGAAGAAAAATTTTGGATAAAAGATTAAATGTTTCAACAAAGAAGAATAACCTTGTTAGATTTTTCTACCTGTATTATTGGGAATCCAGGTAGAAAACCTTTTGTTATTTTAGTTATCTAGCCCAGGGGTCTGCAACCTGCGGCTCTGGAGCCACATGCAGCTCTTTGGTCCCTCTGTAGCGGCTTTCAAGCTTTGACCAAAACTGAAATAAAACTGAATTTTATTGGTTGTTATAACAACAACTAGTTTTAGCAGTTTTCCTGTAATTTATTGGTTTTTGCCAGGATTCCAACAGATTCTTAAAACCATTTAGAGAGGTCAAGACCGAGAGCTTTAAGTCTTTTTGTAGGATATTCCAGGAAGCAGGAGCGGCGTAGGAGAAGGTTTGCCAAGTTCAGACCTCACTGACAGAACACTGCAGGTAATCATGTCCTGAGAGCGCACGCT
>JBBPBX010057016.1:0-22570 GCA_038048925.1 Garcialebias charrua | reverse complement strand
AATAATTCTCTGTGCGCTCTGTGCAGGGAGCAAGCTCACCTCAAGTTGAGCGATGAACCAACAGAGAAGTCCCGCGAAGAGGTAGTTCAGGTTTAGCGAGGTGAAGGGCAAAAAAGAGAAATGGAGGGGCGCAAGCCGCTTAAGTACCCAGAGGGCGGGGCCTCTGGCGCGGCGGTGACACCCCTAGCCGTAAAGGCGTGAGTATATTCCTTCAGGTAATTGCGCGGGGGCGCAATTCCCATAGCAAGTATGTTGCACCGAGAGACCAGACTGAAAGGGAACTGCCGCGCTGCTCGTACTGATCAAGACGCGCTGCGTCACACTTCGCCGCGAGGCGCCGCTCCTCCACATAGACTTTGCATGTAAAGTGGCAGCGTCGGCTGCCTGAAACGCGTTTGGTGGGAACCCGGCATTAAATGCAGAGGTGACAGGGCCTTCTCTGTAGCAGACCCAAGACTTTGGAACGAGTTACCTCTGCTCGTCAGACAGGCCCCCTCCATTTCGGTTTTCAAATCCTGTTTAAAGACCCACTACTATTCCGTATCTTTCAACACCAGATGATCTGTGTTTGGTTGTTATATTTATTATCTGTGATGATTTTATGTCTAGGCAGCACTGTGGCGCAACTGGTAGAGCTGCTGCCTCTCAACGAGCAGGTCCCTGGTTCAAATCTCGGTCCAGGGGCCTTTCTGGGTGGAGTTTCCATGTTCTCTCTGTGCACGCGTGGGTTTTCTCCGGGTACTCCGGTTTCCTCCCACAGTCCAAAAACATGCATGATAGGCAGATTGGGAACTCTTAATTGTCCCTAGGTGTGAGTGAGAGTGTGAATGGTTGTTTGTCTCTATGTGGCCCTGTGATGGACTTGCGACCTGTCCAGGGTGTACCTCGCACAGTGATTGCTGGACATGGGCAACGGCAACCCCCGTGACCCAAAATGGAAGAAGCGGGTAAAGATAATGGATGGATGGATGGATGGATGGATGGATGGATGGATTTTATGTCTATATTCTGTTTTTCACTTCATTTTGTATGTTGCCTATGTGTTGCCTGTTTTTTGTTTTGTTTGTACAGCACTTTGGTTGGCCTTGTTGCTGTTTTAAGTGCTCTATAAATAAAATGGTATGGTACGGTATGGTATGGCATACTATCTATAGCACTTTATTTGTATCAAAAATCAATTTAAAAGTTGAAAAGCCCTTTAATATTTTCTGCTTTCCAAAAAATACCAAGAATGTAAAATACATAAAATCAAAAAACACTGGTCCGATAAATGCTGCAGTCTGGTTGATATAATAACTCACTGAAATACTTTGTAGTTTGAAGCGACTTGTTGCTGTATTTTGGTGCAGTGTCCCTTGGACTGTCAGCTCCCTGGCTGCTGTGGGACACAACTTCACAAACACATCTGAATCAGAACAGCTGTTCTGACTCCTTCAGCAGATGGCAGCTATTATGCTGTCAGCTCATGGTCAGAATGCAATTAAATTAATGTTTTCTTGAGTCAGCACTCAAGTTTGATCACGTTCCACACCAGCATTATCAAAACAAGTGAAAGTAAAATATCACAACTTTCTTTCCATCAGGAAATAATTTACAGTAACATTTGACAAAAGTAATGTTGATTACCATACAAATGTTTTTGTCACACTGAGCCTTTGCTTTTAAACATAATACTGTAGTGTGATGTCATCATTGTTTAATTGAAGTGCTTAATTGAAGGAACTAAAAAACATTAATTAAATAAAACCGATGTCTGGAAACGGATTTTTAAAGCAATTTTTTATAATCAATTGACTGCCATTTTAAATTAAATTAAATATGAAAGGTCAGTTTAAAGAAATATATGACTTTTAAAAAGCTATTAGTTCAAAGATTTCTTTTTACTATGTTTTTAAATGTATTTATTTAAAAGCTTACTCAGTGGGAGCAATTTTACATCTATGATATTTTTTAAACACATAAATTTGTCCTACTTACAAACATCTGGCTTGCCCTCCAGGGATTTCAGCAGCAGCTTCATATTGTTATTATGAGCCTCTGTGAGTCTCAACATTCTGCCTCTCTTGTGGCGTTGCCTCATATGGGCAAAAATAGTAAAGGTATTCAAAAAGCTTATGCTTCAATGTACACTTGTCTAATATATGAACCAACATACACATTTCCCATCATCATCAACTAATTCTGCTAAAAGTCTGTGCCCTCATTTAGCACTACGTTACCCATGATGCACTTGATTGTTTGAAGTTCCTCTCGCTCGAGGTTTGGCAAGTTACTTTCTGTGCTTCGGTGTGGCTCAGCACTGAGAAGAGCTTCCACGGAGCAAGAATTGCCCATCTGCTGCCAATCCTTTGCTAATGAGTGCTGTGTGCCTTCTTATGATGCAGGAAAAATAATTCTGCTGCCTGAAATTTGTGTTTACATCAGTTATTAGCCCAGGTAGTGAAATTGTCTTTGTGTTCATCCAACTACAGTTACTACAAGGGCTTACTTAAGATACTATCTCAAGTTCTATAATATTTGTATTTGTATTTAGTTTATTCATTTCAAATTTTAAAAAACAAAAGAAACAATTCCAAAACATATAGACTGTATAGAAAGAAAAAAACAGATTTAAAATGAAAGGAAGCAGAAGAAGAAGAAAAATTCTTATAATATCTGCCCCTTCTTAAATCAAAATTCTATTTAACACTCAATTCAAACAGTGCTTATTCATGAACAAAATTAATAACCCATAAGAATTGCCGATTTTTAGTACATTAACAATTTTACATTTATACATACCTATTTAAGAATTTATACTTAATCAATTTCTTAAATATAGACATTGATTCAATTTTTTGGCATCTTTCCCAAACCATTCCATAAATCTATTCCGTGTATTAAAGTAAACCGACCCTTTAAACTGGTTTTATATTGTGGTTTAACAAAAATGTCTGTTCCCTTAAGATTGTAACAGCTTTTCCTTTTTGCAAAATGCTTTTGAATATTTAGAGGTAGTTTGTAGTTTTGAGCTTTATGCATTAATAAAAAAATATATATTCCACCAGATCATAAAACTTCAATAGTTTCAATTTATAGAATAGTTTGCTTGTTGGATGATAATAATGCATTCTTGTTATAATTCTTATAGCTCTTTTTTGCAGAATGAAAATAGGCTTTGTTAAAGTTTTGCACGCTGTTCCCCAGACATCAACACAATAAATTAAATGTGGAACTATAATTGTGTTATATAGCAAAAACAAGGCATTATCATTCAATAGATCCTTTACCCTATATAATACTGCTGTGGATTTGGATATTTAATTTTAACAGAATTTATGTGTTGTTTCCATGACAATTTATCATCAATGATTACACCCAGAAACTTCTATACTTTGGAAAATATGTTGTGATTATTATAGAAAATGTGAAATTTACAGTTCATTTCACTTTTCTGGCATTTTCTTGTCATGCACTTATTGGTTTGAGTGAATATTCATTTGTAGTGTTGTAGTGCCCTCTAGTGGATTTTATATGGTACTGCAGGTCAATTTCATACAGTACTGTATCCATGTGTAACTTTAGTTTACCTAGATGGTTATTAAAGCTGTACTATGTAACTTTGTAATGTAGTCTGTAACTTTTCTAACAATATATTTTTAACATATTTCTTCACTCTGTCACTATCTACTGACAAACTGATGTTAGACAAAGTAATCTCTGAAAAAAACTATAGTCCCCTTGCTTCTCTATCAGCATTTATAAAAACACTGAAAACACAGAGTGACCCGGACACTGACCAGCCAATAAAAACAGAGTTGTTTGTCACGCCCCAACCCACGCCCCCGCCTGTCCCAGCCTCAGCGCCGCGGCTCGTTCTCATTCAAAGGATTGCAAAGCGATGCAGGACTGTTTTGTATGTGACACAAATGTATTAAATATCCCTTCTTCATCCCAGAGCTGGACTTTTATTTAGTTTTTTTTGCCAAAAGTCAAGTGATCGCTTCATCCTCCACTCACAGGAATGAGGAAATTGATTTGTCACGACTCACGAGCGAATTAAATCATGTCCAAAGTGGCTGGTGAAGCTCTGCTGATTTCAGGGTGTTTTTGTGTTGTTGGACGAGTGATTCATGGTTTTATTATATTTTTTAAACCATCCATCCATCCATCCATTTTCGTCCGCTTATCCGGGGTCGGGTCGCGGGGGTAGCAGCCTAAGTAGGGAGGCCCAGACTTCCCTCTCCCCAGCCACTTGGAGCAGCTCCTCTGGGGGAATCCCAAGGCGTTCCCAGGCCAGCCGAGAAACATAGTCCCTCCAGCGTGTCCTGGGTCTTCCTCTGGGTCTCCTCCCGGTGGGACATGCCCGGAACACCTCACCAGGGAGGCGTCCAGGAGGCATCCTAACCAGATGCCCGAGCCACCTCAACTGGCTCCTCTCGATGTGGAGAAGCAGCGGCTCTACTCCGAGTCCCTCCCGGATGACTGAGCTTCTCACCCTATCTCTAAGGGAGAGTCCAGACACCCTGCGGAGAAAACTCATTTCAGCCGCTTGTATCCGAGATCTCGTTCTTTCGGTCATAACCCAGAGCTCATGACCATAGATGAGGGTGGGAACGTAGATCGATCGGTAAATTGAGAGCTTTGCCTTTTGACTCAGCTCTCTCTTCACCACGACAGACCGGTACAGCGCCCGCTTCACTGCGGACGCTGCACCTATCCGCCTATCGATCTCACGCTCCAGTTTTCCCTCATTCGTGAACAAGATCCCGAGATACTTAAACCGTTTTTAAACCGTTATGTTAATATATAATCACAGAACTTCGCAGCATCTGCCACAGGACATGTAGTGGGGGCGGAACATTCCAGACATTCCAGACATCGACTGACAGACATGAGGAAGTCACGAGCGAATTAAATCATGTCCAACGTTGCTTCGTGAACCTCTGCTGATTTCTGCTGGTTTTTGTGTTGTTGGACAAGTGCTCCATGGTTTTATTAAAATTTTAAAAAGTTTTATTAACATATAATCACAGAACTTCGCAGCGCAGACAGGACATGTAGTGGGGGCGGAGCATTCCAGACCTGCACTGACAGAAAGAGGAAGTCACGAGCGAATTAAATCATGTCCAACGTGGCTTCGTGAAGCTCTGCTGATTTCTGCTGGTTTTTGTGTTGTTGGCCAAGTGCTCTATAGTTTTATTATATTTTTAAAATGTTTTATTAACATATAATCACAGAATATTGAAGCACTCCGAGCGGACACACAGCAGGGGGTGGAGCTGCAGAACTGAAGTCCAACAGAGAACGGACTGTAGCTCCTCCTCAGAGTCATATACAGTATGGCTCTGAGGAGAGGGAGCAGAATGCTTTTACCTGCTAGAAATTTTTCTAAGTCCCAGCGTACTGCAGAAATTACATATTTCACCTTTAATATACACTTTTATTATTTCTTTCAGTTTCAGATAACCACCCACATACGCACACACATATTCCATAGATGCACATCCACATCAGCATCTGTACCCTCATCTCCCATGTACCTGCTGCTATTTCCTCATCAATAAACCGTCTGAACTGCACCATTGGATCTGGCCTTTTCTTTCTGAACGAGGAAGATTCAGTTGGCGAGCAATCTGCATTTAGCGCATGCAAGACGCACACCGTCAAGTGGTCCTTCAAGCTGGATGTTTATTGGCTGAATCACTAACATGGCAGCTTCACAAGACAAAGCTTCTCAGGAGAATGGACCTTACCAAGCTCCGCCCAGAAACGCCCCCTAAACTCCCACATGGCTGCATGTCTCACAAACACATTCTTGCATAGGTTAGTTTCAATGGAAACATGGTGTCGACTGACTCTCTGCAGGGTAGTTCTGAGTCGATTAGCGTATCATTTCTGCTGGATTTCAACAAAATATCAGCCACGACAATGGACAGGGGAACCAACAAGTTCATGTCATCTTTTTTGGACGACATCAAGTTGTTTGAGCCACACGATACCTCCAACATTGTGCGCGTCACAGCAAACTGCTATCGGTTGATGAGGAAAACAGCAGATCCTCACACCCTCAGCATTATTACAGCTGTGGACAAGATCACTGATGCCAATTGTTCTTGCAAGGCTGGGTAAGTCGGGCATTCATGGTTTTGAGGGTTACTTTTGAAATCAGTGATTTCTGTTTTTGGCAAATGTTTGAGTGTGCCTAGGCCTGATACATTGTACTCGGTGCTAGCGTGGCTAACACAATTACAGTTTAGTAAAAAGCCTTTTCAGGTAAAATGAAATCTTTCATGTATGTTAGATACGGTACACATTGCATATTGATCTCTTCAGCTAACGTAAGACTGTAACAGACAGGCTTCAAGGTGTAGAAGTTGTATCGGTATCAGTAAATGCGGTCGTGCACAAGCTTTGATCCAAGCAAGGCATTCAGTTTCACATTTAGGAAAACTGTATTTTACTTCCACAAATACGGTCAGGGTACCTGACATCTCCTGTACAGATACCCCACTGAGAGTGGAGGACCATTTTTCCAGCCCTGACGCAAAACCTTTCTGCCCGTATGCTAGCTCACAATGTAAATTAGCATGTGTTTATTACTACTGTAGCTTTTGTTTGTGAGACGGCCACGCCCCTGGTAACTGCGCTGGGTCGTGAAATGGGGATTAGCCAATGAAACGCGGCCCTGTGGTAAGGTCCATAGTCATATTCCTAGTACCCAGCCACACAGGAGCAAGAAGTTTCTGGGACATCTGGTCGAGTATGAGCATGACCTACCCCATTCAGAGGAGTGAGTCAGTCATTCACCAGCAGCAGTTCAGAAGAACTTAACAAGGAGAAGAAGCAAAGATGGAAGAAAATGGAGGCAGTTTGGGGCAGAGTATTGGAAACGATGAATGAAATACAAGTCACTATGAAGGAGACCAGTGGTGCACTACCAAGCGTGTGGAGCAACTGAAGTGTACATGTAAGACATGCAGCCCTCTCCTGCCTCACGGTCATGCTCCACAAAATGATATAGCAGAATTCCTTCCTGCATTCCTACCACAGCCTAGCAGTACGGACATGCACAACATCCATACCATTGATCAGCTGAACATCCTGGCACCAGCAAGGCAGGACAACAGAACACCTGTGAACCTACTAAGGCTTTAGTTATACTTGCGCTTTGTAGGCTGCAGGCTGGAGCGCGTGCGCCGCGCGCGCACTGAGCAGTGCGGCGAAATGCATTTACAGTTTCGCCACTGTGTTTATGGTTGACGCACGGCGGCGCATGGCAAAGTGCTGTTCTTTTACGGACCAGCAGGAGGCAGTACCCTCTAAATCCTGTGCATATGTTGTGTAAGGGGTTATGAGGAGGTCAATATTAATACTGACCTGACCTCTTTACCTTAATTAATTTACTTATTCAGATTGAATAGTAAATTCACGGATTCTGTTCTTTTTCAGTTTACCCAATATTTCTGTGATCTTTATGATGGATAAATACACAAAGCCATTAAGTGACAAAGACGTTAACTTAGTTTGATATGTCAAAGAGACACTATCATTTATTTAAAATAAATCAACTAAATTAACACCATTACACTTGATTGACATGATTTCACTTTCTTTCAATTCAGATACGTCAGCACACTTAAATTTAACACAACAGACATAAATACTAGATGTTAAACATATTTAGTCTGTGGGCTCTTTAACTTAAAAAATAGTTTCCAGCTTAGATTGAGAGGGGAAAGAGTAGGAGGAAAGATTTAAGAAGAAGTTATCGTGAGCATGATACCAGAGTGACACTTCTCATCCGACTTCTGCTAAAATCCAGGTACGTTTTGTAAACAGCTCTTTACCTTTTGACGACAGCCCGGTAAGAGGGAAGACCTTGTAGCCTTTCAGATGCACGGATCCTTGTGGGAACCAGTACAATACCTTCAAGCAGGGTTCTGGTTTACGTTTCCAACGTCTCCTGGTTTTGCGTTGGTCATCAGAGAATATGTCAGCTTCAGGCCTCTGACTTCAAGATAAACTTATTCCAAGGAGGAATAAACAAAGTTCTTGATCTTATGCTTGTTCGAAGTGGACTCATAACAGCAAGTCATCAGTCCTTAGCTGAAGACGCAGGTCGTTAGCTCTTGACCAAACGTACCCAGCTCTTTGGGAAAGGTTCACATCTCTTTGAAGTTCCCAGCAAACTCTGAGGAACCTGCTGGTTCCTTCCAAACTCTGCAGACTCTTGCAGACTCTTGCCGACTCCCAAGTGTGTCAGCAAAACTTAGGACTAGTACTTAAGGAAGGACCAGTCGAGGAGTTCACTTGTCTTATCAGGACCCAAGGTTACAGCCAGCAGCAGAGGGAAATGTTTAGGAACAGACAGAGAAAGCTGGAGCCTTGTTCATGAAAAACAACGGATTAAACTGTCTTCTTATTTCTAAACAAAACAGTCGGGTCTCTGTGACCCGAGATTTCCCTTTAACACAGCAGTGAACACAGTTTAACTCTTAAAGAATAACACAGCTTAAAAGCACACATCATGAAAATGACAAAAGTTATTCTTTTGATCACATCAGCCTAAAATCAAAGATAGAAATAGTCTCTTTTGGTGACTATATTTATCAGATTACAGCTAAATGAATGATTTTGTAGTAAATGTCTTGCTTTACTGAAAGGTCAGTAAAGGTCATCACTGGACAGTTCAAAAACCTTAATTTGACCCTGGGTAGGTCCATTACAGTTGCAAGAAAGGTGTAGAAGAAGAAATCTACCGTAGAAGAAGAACTGTTTGAAATCACACAACAAAAACAAATAGCTTTCCGCTCGCGTGCTGAACTGTTGTCTTTATTTGCGGTTTTAATGCATGGAGTCAGCGGAGGAGAAAGCGATCACGTGACTTTTGGCGAAAAAACAAAAGAAAAGTCCGACTCCAGATCAGGAACGAAGGAGAATTTAATACATTTTGTGTCACAAAACATTCCTCCATGCGTCGCGACTCCGTCTCCACGACCACAGCGGCGCAAACAGCTGCAGGCTCCGGCGTGAAGAGGGTGAAGGCTGTCGGGTGAGGACCTGTCAATCAAATCGTAGCGCCCACCGCGCGCGCATAGGCTTGCGGAGTTTCAAAAATTCAGAGGTGCACGACACGCGCTAATCCCACGCGCGGGGCCAGCGCGTAGGGGCGGGGACTGCGATATTGCGTCACTTTTCGCGCGCGCACCCTCGCGTGCTGCGCGACACGTCGACTATAAATCTAGCTTAAGACCAGTAGAGCCTGCTGCATCCTTACCATCACAAAGGGCAAGCCCCATGGTACCATCAGCACCATGGCCAGCTCCATTGCCACTAGACTAAATTTTGCAGCCAGATGTAGATGCAGCACCTCAGTATGTTTCAGCTACTACCTATGCCAAAGCCTATACAAGGGTGAATATGACCTTCCAGCCTGTGAGCCAGTCTGTACTTCAGCCTGGTCAACAACCAGTTTGTCATGGTATCCATTCAGCATCATTACGCCAAATTTACACTACGCTCCGCTCCGCTCCGCAGGTCGCAGCTGAGCGAGTCCAGTTTCCACTACCTCCGCTCAGGTCCGCCTGGATGCGCCGCTCCGAGACGCATGCACGGGAATTGCGTGATTGCGCGATAAATCAAGTGATAAATAAGTAAGTCAGAACAAAACAATTCATTCGGTGGAAGAAGGAGAACAACAGTAGAGACTGCTGCCTTGATCTTCTCTCGTAAATGAGCGACAGGACATGGTTTGAGCAACAGGAAGTGATGTATTACATTTCAGAATAAAATACTTTATTTATTTATTTATTTATTGTATTGCGTTTGTAGGCGTAGTCATAAATGATAGTTTGACAGCATTTTTGTACAAATAAATCCGTATAGAGCTAGGATTAGTCCGCCCGTGGTGATTTTATTTTGTAAATACGGATGTTGTGCTCGTTCCTTTTCCTGTTGGTGCGACGTAATCTTCAAAAGTTGACTCCGGCACAGCTCCGGCGTCCGGCAGAAATAGGATCAATTCTAATTTTGACGGACTGCCGTCCGCTCGCCGCCGCCGTGCGGAGCCAGTGTAAACTCTCTCATTGATTATAATGGGTGCGTATTTTCTACGGAGGTCGGACCGGAGCGGGGTGGAGCCGTAACGCATGTAGTGTAAATTTGGCGTTACCACCTCCACCTCCTAGAGTGAGTCATGTGATACAGCCTGTTCTACAACCTGTCATCCAAGTACAGGTAGTCCCCGATTTACGAGCGAGTTCTGTCCCTAGGGGGCGCTCGTATGTCAAAAAATCGTAAGTAGGATCACATTGTAAAAAAAATAATATATATATATTTATTTATTTTTATATTTTTTTTATGAATACATGTACAGTACTGTACAGTCACCAAGCACTTAGCCTATCCTAACAGTTTTTAAAGATGAAGGAGTGAGTTTAATTGTCTCCCTTTCACATAAAGGGAGCTAGCTCCCTTTATGGGAATGGAGCCTGCATGGAGGAGGGAGACAATTCCACTCACTCCTTCATCTTTAAAAACTGTGTTAGGATAGGCTAAGTGCTTGGTGACTGTACAGTACTGTACATTTATCTATTTATTAAAAATATACTGTACTGTACAGTATACAGTACCACAATCTATGCAGGGTGGAAGGCTTGAACCACATCAGGTTGAGTCACTATAGGCTACAGTCAGAGGTACCAACATCCACAGCTTCCTTGCAGCTCCAACCAGGTACTCTGCATCACCACATAATCCCACAGTTGCACCTCTGTACCAGCCACCACAGCCAGCAGCAGCACAGCAGAATTACAGCCAGTGTTATCAAAGTCAAAAAGTCAAAGTCAACTTTATTGTCAGAACTGCATTATGTACAGGACATACACAGGATTGAAATTGCGTTTCTCTCAGTCCCTCGGTGCAACAGTAACCATTTAAACACTAAACAATTAATAAACAAGCATAAAATGAAATAATAAAAGTTTAGTACTGTCCTGAGTTTTTTGCATAGTAGTTTTTCATAGTAGAAAAAAAGTATAAAAAGTTTCACCAACACCAAAACACCAACATTTAATAAACATAATCATAAAATGAAATAGAGTGTAATACTGTCCTGAGTTTTTTCATAGTAGTTTTCCATAGTAGTATAAAAGTATAAAAAGTTTCACCAACAGCAAAAATGAAATAGAGTGTAATACTGTCCCGAAGTATAAAGTATAAAAAGTATATCTATAAAATAAATGAAGGTTCTGGCATTTGACATTTGTAAAGAGTGACAAAGCAGCATATGGGGTTAATGTACACAGTATATGTATGAGGTAGTTGATATTGGTATAGAAACAAAGTGGCATTATGCAATAAGGCTAGTAAAAAGAATATATACTGTATATCAGCAGTAGTGTAGATATAAAAAGTCTAGATGTAAACAGTAGTAATAAATGTAAACAGTAGTAATAAATGTAAACAGTAGTAATAAATGTCAACAGTAAATGTAAACAGTAGTATGACTATAGGCAGTAATGTAATACTACTGTTTACATTTACTGTTATGCAGCCCCACCTGCTGATTCTGCCAGCCATTATTCTGCTGCCTATCCATCACATCCTGCTGGTTCATTTAGACTTGCTGCATACCATGTTGGGCTAGGCCATATCATATTGTTTATGATAATAATAAAAAAGCTTGCCCGGGAAAATAAATGATATCATGACATGCTAATTTCATGACATAGATACATCAGTGTCTCCCCTTATACAAGCAGGGCACACCGCCCTGTTAACAGAACCAAGCGCGCTGAACTACTGAACCGAACTGTGCACCCACCTGTTGATGTTGGCGTAACACTAATGAGTTGCACACAGTACTAACTAGCTAAACAGCTAAAAACAAACAGCACACGGCTCATCTGTGTTTCTCCACCCAGCTCTAAACTGCGGGTACAGACAGTCCACAGCTCAGTTATCTCACCCCCACCTCGCTCTAAACTGCTGGTACAAATGTGCAGCTTGGCTGTGTCTCTTGAGTTCCACAGTCCATGAACCAAGAAAAGAAGCAGGTGATCAAAGACAGAGCATCAGTGAAATGAATCATTCCTGCAGGAACAGAAGCTGAAACACCAACAAGCTTCAGGGTCATCTGATCACCTTGTCAGAAGATTGGGAAGTAATAGCTCTTTTAATTCTATTTCATCATAAATAGCATTATTATTAGTGGTATGAAAATAATTTATGCCAATTTTTTCCCTACACATGCAAATATTATGTAATATTAAATACATTATTACACAAACCTTGGTCAATATGTGTAGTTTATTATTTTTAGATACATGAAAAGATTTAATAATCGGGAGATATAAATAAACAAACAAACAGAAATAAACATCTGATAGTGTGACAAGACTCTCAGTCCCTCGGTGCAACAGTAACTATTTAAACATTAAAACACTGAAACATATAATAATAAACATAAGCATAAAATAGTAAAACTGTAACACTGTCCTGAGTTTTTGCATAGTGGTAAATGAGTATGAAAATTTACACCAACTCTAAAACTAAAACACTAAACATTTAATGAACATAATACTGTCCTGAGTTTTTGCATACTAGTATAAAAAGTAAAAAAGTATAAAAGTACAGTATAACTATAAAATAAACTAAAGATCTTCTTCTTCTACAGAGGACATGTCTACAGCTGACAGGTTTGTTGATGTGTCAATGTGGTAGAACTGGTCAGCAGAGGACATTGGTTCAACTGGTAGGGACTCTGTCTCATCCTGTGCGCTCACATTGCCTTTTATGCTTGGTTTAACACCAGCTTTCTGAAAATGTTCTTGAACTGGCTGGCACTAGGGTTGTTATTCCATCCACCTTAAAATAGACACAAGATATATAACAGTATATTACATATTCACAGATTTTTCAAACAAATAAACAAACCAAATGTATTTTCATAAAAAAAAAAAAGAAAACATGGATCAACAAATTGAAAACAATACAGTTGCTGACAGTTCCGGTCACTTAGTGTTGTGTTAAAAAATAATTATGAATTGTACCAGATGCTCTGATGGAGTTAAAGAGAAGCTCCAAGTGGTCCTGGCTGAACCTGTAGGTCAGGATATATCGCTGCTCATCAAGCAGCACAGGAACCATTGACATCAATGTGTCAATATTGATGATAAATCCCAGGATAGAGAGGAATCTTAATCAAATAAAGCAAATATTGTATAATTACAAAGAGGTCCCAAGAAAGAATGAGTTTAGGATCTTAACATTTACTTTTTTTAGGGGTGGCGGTGACTAAACACAAGAGCAGGAACAGAGACATATTTTAATACAGCAAATATATTGTAGCAAAACACCCTGATAAGATAAGAAGTACCATCACCAGAAAAGAGCATCTTATGAACGTGATGCAGACAGAAAAGAGCATATTATGAACTCCATGCAGAGAGGTGAGAACAACTGAGGAGATAGCATTAGAGATGCACTAAAACCGGTAAAGTGTAGCTGTTGGGAATACTGTAGTTACTTTACTTTGGATCATTACTTATAACTACAGTAGTTTTATACAACTACTGTAATGAAGAAAAAAATAAACCCATATGCCAATACCCATTAACAATAACATTGTGTGGGGTAGAAATGGTTGTAGTGCATCACTAATATAACAATCACTATTTTAAGAAACCTCTTTGTTCGATAAAGGGTTGTGCCATCTTCCAGCTTCAATGAGAGCAAGTAACCCCTGGCCTTTGACAAGAACTCCTCGGTGCTTGTCCAATTCCTATGACCAAGGGGGGCTTTGAACCCTTTGGCTCTGGGATTGCGACTGTTCAAGATGTCAAACAGCGTGTCCATTATCTACAGACAAGTATCTAAATTAACAGGAAGCACTGAAATCATCATCATGACTGGGTATTTCATTCTTCTTCATTTTCTCTGTGGCTGTGATTTTTAAAATTACATTGCTGAACTTCTTTAAACTTGTAAATCAGAGATGTAGAAGAAGTGAAGGGTGCTTCGGAGGTAGGTATTTATCAAAGTACTTGCATATGGCCATAATTATTTAATAGTTGTTGACGCTCAAATTCAAATGTGTCTGTGTTAATGATTTTTATAACAAAAAGCACATATACAGAAATATCTTCAGTTTGGTGTGATTATTCAAAACTGCTAAATTGACATTATTGTGAAAACTTTAAGTAAAACCATTGACATGATAAAATGTGGATGGCACCAGGATTAAAGGGATAAAAGCAATTAATTACTCAAATGTTAAGAATATTGAAATAAATTAGGTCAATGATGCAAATCCCTTACTGTATTACCTCAAGAAATTCTGAAGTAGCTTCACATTCCGTGAACTCTGCATAGCCCATGTCCCGCAAGGCACGTAGCGCCACTGCCACTGAGTTGCTCAAAGTCTGAGCGGGTGGTCAGTTGCCTGCCGCTTGCAGCACTTTCGCCTCTTTGCAGTGGCTTCCAATTGCTTTGCAAAAATATGCAAATATATAAATAATATTAATGTGGAATTTAACAGTTAAAAAAAATAATTATTCACTTATCAATTGTGTGAATCAATTAATACTCACAACATCAGACTGAGCTTTATCCTGAGACAGGTCCATTGCCAGGTTGTCTTCTATTCTTCTAGAGGTGTTTGAGCCTCTTGTTTTTACAAGCTAAAATAAACAAAAGTAGAGTGTCTAAAATGTGCTATGTAAAGAACAACACATTGTTTATTGCTAAATTTGCAGAAAGAAATACTAAACTGTGACATTTAACCACATATTTATATATACAGTAGTTTATAGACATATCAATCTTATACAACTTGAAATCTTGTAGGTCGATGGTACATACCCTTTGAAGATGAGATGGAAAATTAAAAAGTGTTGGAACAACACTATCTTTTAATCTGACAGTCTGCCCTGTCCGATCGAAGTCCTCAGACCTGAAGTGATCACTGCAGAGCAGTGTCCTGTCCAGGGCAACAAAACCCTCTCTTCTCAGGGCAACTTCCCACTGCCGCCTCCTCTCTCTGGTTTTGGGAAACCTTAAAAACATGAAGAAGCTGGTCATTATTTTCCACACTTCCTTTCTTTACCTTTGAATTATAGTAATGACAAGTATACACATATATCATACTTTTGGTGTGCTTGCATTTACTTTTGGTACAATAAAACAGCTATTAAAAATGGTATCAAAAAGAAACACTGAATCATAATCATAATTTATATAAAGATACTTTTACAAGCCTTATACCATACCATACCATTTTATTTATAGAGCACTTAAAACAACAACAAGGTCAACCAAAGTGCTGTAAATATATATTATGTCATTATTATGTAAATATATATTATGTATAATATTATGTCAATAATATTATCTCACATTTTTTGTGTGTAGCGTGACGTGTAATGTGCACTGATCCAAAATATAACTATGATTATTCTAATTAAAGTAATAATACTGTCACAGAGTCTTACAGGTGAAATGTGATCCCAAGGTTTCTTGTTTTGATGTTACGTCTATTGGAGCATCCATAGGCTGCACAAAAGTCAGGCATCTTGTCAAAGAGTATTTCTGTAAAACACAAAGCAGTAATTAGTGTTGAACATACCAAACCGCTTGGAAATCATGTGCAGCTTTAGTTCAGTTAAAAACAAAGAGCTCCTAGTGATCTAAGAATGCGAGGGAAATATTTGGAATACTAGCTAGCCCTTAATCAAAGGCTCTTGTTAATAGTCTGCTAATAAATACAGTCATGATCAAGACAGTCATTTAGACAAAAGATTAGTTTGTTTTAAAATAGTTATTGGTGTAATAAAAACAGAATTTAAATTCTAGATTCTCGATGAGTGTGACACCCAAAACACGAATAAAACCTTTTAAAAAAGACGAAACTGCTGTCTGATTACCAAAGAAATCATAGCCACGTTAATAACGTTTTTAAAAACATAAACCGTTTGTAAATCCGTCAAGATTACAGCGAGTTAAGTGTATTTTTGTTTGTATAAATCCCTCACCTCCATACGGTTTCCACAGCTGCAGCTAATGTTGCTGTCTGTGGCAAGATGGCTGCCGCGTGACGACGCCGCTGACTCCTCCTCATATATCTATGGTGGAGTTGCTCTTTAACTGCAACAGCCGATGAAGGCAGGTCAGCGCCCTCTGCTGATGACTGACTGGCTGTGGCAGTGATGGCTGCAGGATGCTGGTAGGTAACTGTTGTACATGGAAACACTGTTGTGGCTGCAGGCTGGGAAACAGGGACTGATCTGAGTGTGGGTTCTTTAACAGATCTTATTTTCTGCAGAAGCTGACAATACTCAGGAATGGATAAGAGACCAGGTGTAGACGTCAACAGTCTTTCAGCTAGGGAGAGTAATAAATTTGAACTGGCCGGGTTAACTTCAGCTGAGGAAAATAGTCCTTGCAAAGTACAGTTTATGTGCTGTAAGTCAGAAATGTTTATCACCCCAGAAAAACTTCCTGGGACGACCTCTGCTGGTTCAATGAGACATCGTTCAGGTGACTGACCTGTGGGCTGACCCCCCTTCATCTGGTCACTAGATGAACGGGGAGCTGAGTGAGTGGTGTGAAGACCCGCCCCCGTGGAGTCGCTGTGACCGGGTTCACCGAAGTCAAAGTCAAAGTCAAAGTCAACTTTATTGTCAGATCTGCAATATGTACAGTACAGGACATACACAGGACCGAAATTGCGTTTCTCTCAGTCCCTCGGTGCAACAGTAAACATCTAAACATTGAAACACTGAAACATATAATAATAGACATAAGCATAAAATAGTAAAACTAACACTGTCCTGAGTTTTTTGCATAGTGGTATAAGAGTATGAAAATTTACACCAACTCTAAAACTAAAACATTAAACATTTAATGAACATAATACTGTCCTGAGTTTTTGCATACTAGTATAAAAAAAGAGTATAAAAAGTATAACTAAAATAAACTAAAGGTTTCTAGCATTGACATTTGCAAAGTGGCAAAGCAGCGTATGAGTTAATGTACACAGTATATGTATGAGGTAGTAGTTGATGTTGTTATAGAGGCAAAAAGTGGCATATGCAGTAAGGCACATTGGGCATCCCTAAATAAGACCGTTCAGAGCACACTGTATATGTATCAGCAGTGGTGTAGATATTAGAGTAGTGTAAATGTAAACAGTAGTAATTAAATGTAAGCAGTAGTAATAAAAGTAAACAGTATTAATAAATGTAAACAGAGAATGTAAACAGTATTATGACTATAGGCAGTGATGTAATACAAACATTAGTGCAAGTATGAGAAGTAGTGCAAACTGTATGAGCACATGACCGAGAGTTTAGTGAATAACCCGTTTGATGACACAGAGTCCAGTGTTAAAATCTTTGTGTTGTGTGGTAATGTGTGAGAAAGTTTTAGTGTTAAGGCAGTTCAAATGGGAGGGGGGGCAGAGCAGGCAGAGTGTTTAGCATCCTGACTGCCTGATGAACAGAGCTGTCTCTCAGTCTGCTGGTTCGAGCCTGGAGACTCCTCAGTCTCCTCCTGATGGCAGCAGTCTGAAGCAGCTGTGTAGTGGGTGTGTGGGATCACCTGCTATGCAGTGGGCTTTCCGAGTGAGGCGTTTGCTGTGTAAGTCCTGCAGAGGCTGAGCTGTCACAGGTCTGGGGGGATGGTTTGTAGTTTGTGATGGTCTGTATTCCCTGCCACAGACTGCGTGTATCCCTGCTGTCCTTGAAACGGTGAGCTATTTTCCCGGAATACTGCCTGAACCGAGCCGGGACAGCTGTGAGCGACCGTGGAGCGTTTGTTTCCACCCTCACCGGAAACCTGGGAGATGAGGCCATGGAACTCGCTACCCCTGGAGCGCTGGAGTCGTGCCCAAAATACTCGGACTCGCTGGACCGGGTCTGAACAGCTGACCAGGACGGAGGTGCAGGTGAACGCTTCCGGTTCTTCTTTTTACCGCTTTTACGGCGGCGTGGAGACTGGGGAAAAAGAGGAATACACAAATCGTCCTCCTCGTCCTCTCCGGACGTCCATCCGGAGACAACGAGTGGACCTGGAGAGAGAGCCGAACTGGAGCAGGACGTCAGGCGGTCCTCGTGGAGCCGAAATCCACCACACCGGAAAACGACCTCGTCCCTCTGCTTGGAGTCGAGCAAACAGGTAGGCGACCCGTTCCGTCTGCTGGGTTTTTTCAAATTCAAGATCTTTTTTATTGAATTTTTCATTTTTTCCCCTCAAACAACAACAACAACAACAAACAAAAACAACAACTATAACAAAAAAACACAACAATCAATCTAAGTTACAACATGTAGAAAATAATCCCTACCCAATCACTGCCAAAAGAAAAGGGAAAAAAATAAATAAAAGGTAAAATAGCCAAGATACTGCATTAACCTGAATGAGTTGTGTTGTCAAAGAGACTGGAACAGATTCAGGAAAGGTCCCCAGACATTCTCAAATTTACCCTCTTTCTGTTGGAGTGTGAATCTGATTTTCTCCAGCTTTAAACAGGACATGATGTCAGCCAACCACTGAGCGTGAGTGGGTGGAAACGGTTCTTTCCACCTAAGCAAAATAGCTCGTCTGGCCAGGAGAGAGGTGAACGATATTACATGTTGTTGGTTTTTATTTAGGTTTGTCATGCCCTCTACAAGACCAAACAGAGCAATCAGTGGGTCAGGGTTCAGGCGTGTATCTAGTACATGTGATAAAGTCTGAAAGATTTCCCGCCAATATTTGTTCAGAGATGGGCAAAACCAAAACATATGGGAGAGAGAGGCTTCAGCATGTTTGCATCTCACACAGTATGGGCTGACATCAGGATACATAGAGGACAATTTCAGTTTAGAGATGTGAGCTCTGTGCACCACTTTAAATTGTATTAGACAATGTCTAGCACAGAGAGAACTGGAGCTCACCAGTTTGAGTATGGAGGTCCAAGAGTCCTCTGAAATAGAGGAGCCGAGATCCTCTTCCCAAGCAGCTTTGATTTTATCTGAGGAAGCACGCTTCAAATCCAATAGTTTACTGTAAATGAATGAAATGGACTGTTTTTTATTTGGGTCTAGAGAAAGAATAGTGTCAACAATACTGCTATCAGTTGAAATGGAGAGGCTGGACAAATGAAGAGTAATAAAGTGCCGTATTTGGAGATACCTAAAAAAATTGGACTGGGGAAGACTAAATTTTTCACATAGTTGTTGAAATGAAGCTAAAGTGTTATTGAGAAACAAGTCATTGAAGCGTACTATACCCCTTCTTTGCCATTCTTTAAAAACAGAGTCCTGAGATGAGGGTTTGAAAAGTTGGTTAGACATGATAGGGCTATAGAGAGAGAAACTAGAGAAATTGAAACATTTACGAAATTGTGCCCAGATTTTTAGTGAGTGTTTTATAACTGGATTTATAACAGTTGTAAGTGGTGGAAGCGGGAGTGAGGATCCCAAGAAAGCCACGGAGGACCATTTCCCAGAACACTGTGACTCCATCTCTACCCAGTCAGGGCTGTCAGGCCTGTTGTAATAGAATGACCAGAATGCTAGACAGTGCAAGTTTGCTGCCCAATAATAAAAGCGGAAATTTGGAAGGGCAAGACCGCCTGCGGCCTTAGTTTTTTGGAGATGTGTCTTATTTAAGCGTGGACGTTTTCCTTGCCACAGATATGATGAAATGATGGAATCTAACTGAACAAAGAATGAACCAGGGATAAAAACAGGAATATTTTGAAAAAGATATAAAAACTTAGGTAAAGTGACCATCTTGACTGAGTTAATACGGCCTGTGAGGGAAATGGAAAGCGGTGACCATCGGGATAATGCCTGCTTTGTCTGATTCAACAGAGAGACAAAGTTTTCTTGATATAAATCTTTATACCTCCTCGTAACTGTAACACCCAGGTAAGAGAATTTTGTCTTCTCAATTTTAAGAGGCCATTTACCAAAGTCAAGAGTCTGCGCCAGGGTATTGACAGGGAAAATTACACTTTTACTCAGGTTTAATTTGTAACCAGAATTTATTCCAAATTCCTCAAGTAATGATAAAACGGAGGGCAGCGTGTCAGTCGGATGAGAAATGAAAAGTAAAAGGTCATCAGCATAAAGGGAGACCTTGTGCTCCATATCGCCTCTCCAGATTCCTGAAATTGTGTCACAGGACCGCAAAGCAGTGGCAAGAGGTTCAATTGCCAGGTCAAAGAGCATAGGGCTCAGTGGGCATCCCTGGCGAGTTCCTCGATGTAGACTGAAGGGTTTTGATATCTGAGAGTTGGTACGAATGGTTGCGGTGGGATGTGAATAAATTAATTGCACCCATGTAATGAAATTGGGGCCAAAACCAAATTTGTCAAGAACATTAAACAAGTAGTCCCATTCAACCCGATCAAATGCTTTCTCTGCATCAAGGGAAATAACACACTCAGGAACAGTATCCGAAGGAGAATAAATAATGTCCAAAAGGCGTCTGACATTAAAAAAGGAGTGCCTGCCTTTAATGAATCCAGTCTGGTCTTTTGATATGATGAAAGGAAGGATCTTTTCCAACCTTTGAGCAAGAACTTTGGCTAAAATTTTGGCGTCTGTATTTAAAAGGGAGATTGGTCGATAAGAGGAACAGTGAGTTGGGTCTTTTCCTTTCTTTGCAATGAGGGTAATGCAGGCCTCTAAAAAAGATTTCGGAAGGGATCCTTGGTCAAATGACTCTAAGAGAACCGAGTGTAGGAGTGGGGAAAGTAATGAAGAAAATTTCTTAAAAAATTCAGCAGGGAAGCCGTCAGGACCCGGACATTTGCCAGACTGCATTACCGATACAGCTGACACAATTTCTGTCAGGGATATTGGGATCTCCAGTGCATCTTTCAGGTTGGGTGTGAGTTTTGGCATGTTGGTCTTTTCGAAAAACTGAGAAGATAAATTCTTGTTGGTTTGGGATTCTGAAGTATATAAATGGGAATAAAAGTCCTTAAATGCTCTGTTAATTTGTAAATGATCTAGAGTTGTGGTGCCGTTCTCTAATTGGATCTTAGGGATGATTTGTTTAGCCATGGCACCCTTCAACTGATTTGCCAGTAGTTTTCCTGACTTTTCTCCATGTATGTAAAATGATGATTTACTTTTCAAAAGTGATTGTTCTATTGAGTATGTAGACAATAAATCAAACTTAGTTTTGAGTTCTACTTTTTTTTGTACAGATTAGGGCATTTGTTTTGAGCGTATTGTTGATCAATTTCTTTTATCTGCTGGGCTAAATCAGTTCTTTCTTTTTGAGATTTTTGCCTCAGCCGGGCGGTATATGAAATGATTTGTCCCCTAAGATAGGCCTTAAGGGTATCCCAAACTGTTGACAGTGGGATCCCAGGAGTTCTGTTTATGGATAGAAAGAAGGTTATTTCTTTTTCTATAAATGTAACAAAATCATTGTTTAACAGTAACGTTGAATTGAATCTCCACTGTCTACTCCTTATAGGAATGTCAGGGAGGGACAAAGACAGAGTGACAGGTGCATGGTCTGAGATGACAATACTGTGGTAGTCACAGCCACGGACAGAGGGAAGAAGTTTGTTGTCCATGAAAAAGTAATCGATCCTCGAGTATGAATGATGAACATGAGAAAAAAAAGAATATTCTCTCTCAGCTGGGTGTAAAAAACGCCATACATCGCACAGGCCATACTTAGATAGAAAGGCACGAATAGTGTGGGACGACCTGCTGGCTGTGGCAGGGTTTGTAGAGGATCTGTCCAAAACTGGGTCCAACCAGCAATTCAAGTCACCACTGAGTATCAATGAGTATGTGTTTAGGTCCGGGAGCAGTGAGAATAATTTCTCAAAGAAACCAACATCATCCGTATTTGGGGCATAAACGTTAACTAGCACTACTGGTGTGTTGTACAATTTACCGGAAACAATCACAAAACGACCATATTTATCTGAGTTAACTTGAAAAGGTTCAAATGAAATGTCTTGACTGATGAGGATCGAGACGCCCCGAGCCTTTGCTCGAAATGAGGAATGGAAACTCTGCCCGTGCCATGTTTGCAGTAATCGTTTGCTATCGTCACTTCTAATGTGAGTCTCCTGCAGGAAAGCAATGCCTGTATTTAACTGTTTTAAATGAGAGAGCACCTTCCTTCTCTTGACGGGGTGGTTCAAACCTTTGACGTTCCAGCTTGACAACACCAACTGACCACTCATATTACTAATAATTTGTATAAGAAAGGTAGGTAATACAGTCTAATGTGTTGATGGCTGTGCAGTTCTTGGCAAAGTGAAAGAAAATATAAATTAATGGCAGTGATGGACCCCCCACCCCCCTCCCTTTCCCACCCTGGACAGCTGCAACAGACAGAAGCAGCAAGCTCCATAGAAATTAAAAATAAGTCTCCTGTCTAACTTTTAAACTAGTGCTCCAGTATCATCAGAGGAAAAAAAAATGTATAAGCACCTCATGCAAGGCCAAAAATGTACACATAGATGTGTGATCACGCATACACATATAAACAAAGTTAAATTAATCCTAATCCTAAATTAAATCTTCAATCAGTCCAAGACCAATTCAAGATTCAATTCAAGATAGTC
>JBBPBX010057015.1:12500-22570 GCA_038048925.1 Garcialebias charrua | reverse complement strand
CCTCAACATTGAAGTTTACAGAAAACCAACCCACACAGACCAGTATCTCCTGTTTGACTCTCACCATCCACTGGAACACAAACTTTCTGTCATCAGAACTTTACAGCACCGGGCCGATCACATCCCCACGAAGACAGAAGGGAAGAAAAAGGAACAGAAACACATTGAAAAATCTCTCCAAACATGTGGATATCCTAACTGGGCTTTTGTCAAGTCAGCGAGGAAATCTACAAAACACAATAAGGAACAGAAAAAGGAGAACAGACGAAAAAACATTGTCATCCCTTATGTTGCTGGACTATCAGAGAATTTCAGAAGGATTTTCAACAAACACAACATCCCAGTTCATTTCAAACCCAGCAGGACTCTCAGACAGAGGCTGGTCCACCCTAAGGACAAAACACCTACACACAAACAGAGTGGTGTAGTGTATGCAGTCCAGTGCAGCGAGGACTGTCCAGACTTATACATTGGAGAAACTAAACAGCCCATCCACAGAAGAATGTCTCAACATAGAGCCTCCTCCTCTGGACAAAACTCAGCTGTTCACCTCCACCTCACAGACAAGGGACACTCTTTTGAGGACCAAAATGTACATATTTTGGACCGAGAACACAGGTGGTTTGAGAGAGGTGTTAAAGAGGCGATTTATGTAAAAAGAGAGAAACCATCTTTAAACAGAGGAGGAGGTCTAAGATTTGAACTCTCTAAAACTTATGGTCCGGCCCTGGGTTTGGTTCCCAGGCGTCTCACACCTGATGAGAACAGAGGAGCTTTGTTTGTGAATTAGAACAACAAAGACTTTGACAGGTCCCTGCTATCAATGGGTGAAGTGTGACTTGTCATTTCACATACAGTAGGATGTGTGTGTGTGTTCTGTAAGCTCTGTTTTCACACTCTGAACTTTGAATGGGTCACAGGTACGTGTTATCCCAAGTATGTGGGGGGTGTTAGTTTCCAATTTAAATATGTTGGTGCGTGTCAATGGCTTGTCCTGTTATAACTGCTTCCCTTGACTGTCTGCAAACCCAATTGATAAAGCTTCTCGGATGAGAAGTGAAACGTCTTGTTTGTTACAAATAAAGTCCAGTTGTTCTGTATTGAACGCCTTTTTTGATTTTATCATGTCCTGGACGACTGAGAATCTTCACCAGCATATTGCTAAACATTTTGGGAAGGATACCCTAAGAGCAGTGCGGGAGTTTGAGAAGATGTCAAGGAAGCTTGCAGACTACAGGAACCATCTTCGTTTCAGTCTGAGATGCAGACAAGGAAAACTCACCCCCAGCAGTCTAAAACTCAACTCCACAATTAAAGGACAAAGAGCTGAAGGAATCCTCCTGAAAGCTCAGAACGGGCTGCTCAGTGAGAGAATACGACAGATAAACTTCACTATTGAAGCTCTCTCACTCAAAATGGATCAGAGCCTCCAGAAGCTGTCTACTCTTCTACCACTGCAGCTGTTGGAAGAAGTATCTTGCTTTGTTGAAAAGGCCCAGCTATCGCAGCATCAAAAAAGCAAGGAACGTCAAAAAAGTAAGTTTCTGAGACTACAACAGAGAACTGCTTTTTCATCACAATCCATCAGTCAAGATAAGGAGTTTGCCTCCAGCACAAATACTCAGGAACAGTGGGTTAGAAATTTGTCTAACAGGACCTTAACCCAACCTGAGAAAAATGTGCTGGCAAAAGGACTGAATTTTGCAATCTCACCACAAGAAATACCTGTCGTGGAATTGATCACTGCCACTGAATCAGCGATTAGGAACAACAACTTGACAGGAGCAGAGGCAGAACAACTCCGAATGAAAATATCAGCTACACTCTCCAGTGCCAAACTGCCTCCTTCAAATCTTACACCGCAGGAAAGGAAAGCGTTAACATCACTCAGCCAGGACCAGAACATCACCATTTTACCAGCGGACAAAGGAAGATGCACAGTAATACTCAACACGTCGGACTACCAGGGAAAAATAACCACACTGCTGAGCGACAGGAACACCTATGAGCACCTGAAGAGGGACCCAACTAACACTTTTAAAAAGAAAGTCACAGATTACCTGCAAAAACTCGAAAAGGAGAAAATAATCACTCGATCTTTGTACTATAGATTGTACCCGGGGGAAGCCACTCCCTGTCTTTATGGACTTCCAAAAATACACAAAGAAGATACACCTCTCAGACCCATTGTCAGCAGCATGAACTCAGTTACATACAATGTTGCTAAACATCTCGCTGGTATTTTAGCTCCTCTAGTTGGAAACACACCTCATCATATAAAAAACTCCATTGATTTTGCCAACAAAGTTCAACATTTGAAGCTAACCCCGGGAGAAACTCTTGTATCGTATGATGTGACTTCTCTTTTCACATGCATACCCATTTCTGAAGCAGTAGAAACCGTCAAAAAACGACTTCTACAAGACAAGGATTTGGGCAAAAGGACCAACTTCACCCCAGACCACATCTGCACCTTGCTGGATCTCTGCCTCTCCACCACCTATTTCAAGTTCAATGACAGATTTTACAGACAGAAGCACGGCTGTGCCATGGGATCTCCAGTGTCACCCATTGTTGCAAACCTCTACATGGAGGAAGTGGAACAGAGAGCCCTTAACTCCTATGAGGGAACAACTCCAAGCCATTGGTTCAGATACGTGGATGACACCTGGGTCAAAATCCAAGCCAGGGAGGTGGAAGCGTTCACCAGACACATTAACTCGGTCGACAACAACATCAAGTTCACCAGAGAGGATGCTAATGACAACAAGCTGCCTTTTTTGGACTGTTTGGTTCACATGGAAAGTGAGGACAGCCTCAACATTGAAGTTTACAGAAAACCAACCCACACAGACCAGTATCTCCTGTTTGACTCTCACCATCCACTGGAACACAAACTTTCTGTCATCAGAACTTTACAGCACCGGGCCGATCACATCCCCACGAAGACAGAAGGGAAGAAAAAGGAACAGAAACACATTGAAAAATCTCTCCAAACATGTGGATATCCTAACTGGGCTTTTGTCAAGTCAGCGAGGAAATCTACAAAACACAATAAGGAACAGAAAAAGGAGAACAGACGAAAAAACATTGTCATCCCTTATGTTGCTGGACTATCAGAGAATTTCAGAAGGATTTTCAACAAACACAACATCCCAGTTCATTTCAAACCCAGCAGGACTCTCAGACAGAGGCTGGTCCACCCTAAGGACAAAACACCTACACACAAACAGAGTGGTGTAGTGTATGCAGTCCAGTGCAGCGAGGACTGTCCAGACTTATACATTGGAGAAACTAAACAGCCCATCCACAGAAGAATGTCTCAACATAGAGCCTCCTCCTCTGGACAAAACTCAGCTGTTCACCTCCACCTCACAGACAAGGGACACTCTTTTGAGGACCAAAATGTACATATTTTGGACCGAGAACACAGGTGGTTTGAGAGAGGTGTTAAAGAGGCGATTTATGTAAAAAGAGAGAAACCATCTTTAAACAGAGGAGGAGGTCTAAGATTTGAACTCTCTAAAACTTATGGTCCGGCCCTGGGTTTGGTTCCCAGGCGTCTCACACCTGATGAGAACAGAGGAGCTTTGTTTGTGAATTAGAACAACAAAGACTTTGACAGGTCCCTGCTATCAATGGGTGAAGTGTGACTTGTCATTTCACATACAGTAGGATGTGTGTGTGTGTTCTGTAAGCTCTGTTTTCACACTCTGAACTTTGAATGGGTCACAGGTACGTGTTATCCCAAGTATGTGGGGGGTGTTAGTTTCCAATTTAAATATGTTGGTGCGTGTCAATGGCTTGTCCTGTTATAACTGCTTCCCTTGACTGTCTGCAAACCCAATTGATAAAGCTTCTCGGATGAGAAGTGAAACGTCTTGTTTGTTACAAATAAAGTCCAGTTGTTCTGTATTGAACGCCTTTTTTGATTTCAAAAGTACTGTAACTTTCTTTTAAAGTATCAAAGTTCATTGAAGGATTCAAAGATTCAAGATTCTTTGTCATTCCACCACAAGTGGTGGAACAAAATTGTGTACACAGGGTCCCAGTTACATCCAAAAAAAGTATTAAAATCTGTGTAAAAGGAAACCAATCAATCAATCAATCAATCAACTTTATTTTAAGTGGCACATTTTAAAAACCATAGGGTTAACAAAAGTGCTGTACAATAACACAAAAGACAATAAAAAAAAACATACAAAGCATACAAAAATAGAAAATACATATACCAGTCTTACTGCAGGTGTGTTAAAATTCATTCAACCTTTATTTCGTCAGGTTAATGTCATTGAGCCTCGAGGACTCATTTACAAGAACGACCTGCTACAAACTAAAGAATGATGAAAACAGCAACAGTAGAAATGTCCTTAAACAATCAACAATAGACAAACGTAAAAGAGAAATACAGATTTTTTTTAAACAAATTAAAACAAAATATTAAAGTAACAAAACATTATAAAGTAGATGTAGAAAATCAGTAATCAGTAACAGGAACATGTCTGCATTGGTTTTTGCCAGGATTCCAACAGATTCTTAAAACCATTTAGAGAGGTCAAGGTCGAGAGCTTCAGATCTTTTTGTAAGATATTCCAGGAAACAGGAGCAGAGGAGGAGAAGACCCTTTTTCCAAGTTCAATTCTCACTGACGGAACACTGCAGGTAATCATGTCCTGAGAGCGCACGCTGTAGCTGCACTCACACAAAGACATGTAGGAGGAGATGTATGAAGGCAGCAGACCAAGAAGTGATTTAAATAATAATAATAATAATAATACTTTATTTATAGAGCCCTTTAAAACAACCACAGCTGCAACAAAGTGCTGTACATAAAATCAAGAACATTTAAACACAAAAATAAAACAGTTGTTAAAACATTAAGATTAATAAAAACAATAAAAACAGTGCAGAACAAATTCAGTCTGTGCTAAAAGCCAGTGAGTAAAAATGTGTTTTTAAAAGAGTTTTAAAACTGGACAGTGAAGGAGCTTGTCTGACGGGAAGAGGGAGATCGTTCCACAGTTTTGGAGCAGCAACAGAAAAAGCTCTGTCCCCTCTGAGCCTCCGTTTGGACCTCGGCACCTCCAGAAGCAGCTGATCAGCTGATCTGAGGCACCGAGCAGGAGAGTATGGGTGAAGCAGCTCAGAGAGGTAGGATGGAGCAAGACCATTTAAACTTTTAAAAACAAATAAAAGAATCTTAAAATGAACTCTAAAATGAACAGGCAGCCAGTGGAGTGAAGCCAGAGTGGGGGTGATGTGCTCCCTCTTATGAACTCCAGTTAGAAGGCGAGCAGCAGCGTTCTGGACCAACTGGAGACGTCTGAGGGAGGACTGGCTGACTCCAAGGTAAAGAGCGTTACAGTAATCCAGCCGAGAGGTGATGAAGGCATGGATTACTGTTTCCAGCTGCTGCTGTGTAAGGATGGACTTTACCTTAGCCAGCTGTCTGAGGTGATAAAAACTGGTCTTGACCACCGCTCCAATCTGGGAATCTAATTTAAAATCACTGTCCATTTTAAAACCCAAGTTAGAAACTGTTTTCTTTACATGTGGTGCCAGAGGGCCAAGATCAACAGGGCAAGGTTCACAAGAGCCACTAGGACCAAACACCATCACTTCTGTTTTCTTTTCATTAAAATTTAAAAAGTTTAAAGACATCCAAGCTTTGATGTCTTCAAGACACAACAGAAGTGGCCTGATTGAGGAGGCATCTTTCTTTTTTAGTGGCATATAGATCTGACTATCATCGGCGTAACAATGAAAAAAGATCCCATGCTTTCTGAGGATTGATCCCAATGGAAGTAGGTAAAGGGAGAAAAGCAGGGGACCTAAAATGGAGCCCTGTGGAACCCCAAAACACAGAGGAGCAGTGGAGGATTCAGAACCAGCTATGTTCACAGACATGGTTCTGTCTGCCAGATAGGACCTAAACCAGCTCAGTGCAGTACCACAGATACCCACTTGGTGCTGTAAACGTGATATTAAAACGTTATGGTCCACTGTGTCAAAGGCAGCGGTTAGGTCGAGCAAGACAAGAACCACATGTTCACCAGAATCATTGGCCATAAGAATATCATTAAAAACTCTGACTAGAGCTGATTCTGTGCTGTGGCGAGTTTTGAAGCCAGACTGAAAAACCTCCATTATGTTGTGCTCGTCCAGAAAACATTTCACCTGTGAATACACAATTTTTTCTAAAATTTTTGAAATAAAAGGCAGCTTGGAGATGGGCCTAAAATTAGCCAAGACAGATTGGTCTAGGCTGGGCTTTTTAAGCAGGGGCTGCACCACCGCATGTTTAAAACTTATTGGCACAACACCTGAGGACAGACTGCTATTGATAACAGCAAGGATCACCTGCCTGATGCTGGAAAACACCTCTTTTAACAGACGAGGGGGGACAAGGTCACGAGGGGAACCTGATGGCTTAATATGGCCGACCACATCCTCTAAAAGGGTCAGAGTCACTGGTTCAAATCTATCGAACACAGCCAGGCAGGGGACCAAGCAGGAGGGGTCAAAAGCAGGGGCTGAAATAAGGGCCCTTGTGGTAACAACCTTATTTATAAAAAACTGCAGGAAGTCATTACAGAGTTCAGTTGATGCTTCATGGCAGACAGGTTGTGGGGCCTTCAGGACAGAGTCAATAGTTTCAAAAAGGACACGCAGGTTGTTGTGATTGGACGCGATAATGTCTGACAAGTATTGTTTTTTGGCCTCTTTAACAATGTTCTGGTACTGACGTTGACAGTCCTTTAAAATGTGAAATGAAACCTCCAGTTTATCCTTTTTCCATCTCCGTTCAGCTCTGCGGCACTCCTGTCTGGCTGCAAGAGTTTTTTCATTGAACCAGGGTTCAGATCTGGCTTTAGGTTGCACCAGTTTAAATGGCGCCACAGAGTCCAGAATGGTTTGACAGGAGGAGTCAAACCAGGAGCTCAGCTGTTCGGTGTCAGCAGCAGAGTCAGATGGAGCACAGAGCTGTTCAAAGGCAGCAGAGAACTGACCAGCGGTGGAAGGTTTTAAAACTCTACGTCGCTGGGCAGGAACGTAGTTTTTAACTGGAGCACAGGACAAACCAACATCAAATAAAACAGGCCTATTGTCAGAAATAACATTATCACGTGGCCACATGATAATTTTATTTCCTACCATGTCACCGGACGGGCTCCGTACAATACCCCCAACTCCTGTAAAGATATATTGGTGTTTACATGTTCAATGTGATTAATCAAAACCAGTTAAATGTGATCATTCGTGCTCTTTATTAAGAAAATCAATACGTCACATTTCAGGATCTGATTATTATAGACACATTAAATGTTCACGAATGAATATTTCTATATTAACATCACAATAATAGTGTTACACACATTATTAGTTGTAAACACTCAAAATATTGTTGGCTTAGTGTTTACCTATAATCTAAACATTTAAGGAATAAACGTTTGTAATAATCACTTTAAAAGTTATAAATGTTGTCTTTGGTGCTTGTTTGTTTTCCAAATATATGAGTGTGTGTGAATGAAAGGCATTAACATAAAACACTTTGTAGAACGGTGCTTTATGAAGTTCAGTCCATTTCCTTATATCAGTTATATCAGACCGGCAGTTCTGCCACATCCAATATGGCGGCCGCTCCGACGTACCGCCGCTACGGACCAGCCCACTCAACGAGGTGTCCACTAAAACTGCCTCACCAGTTCTCTGTTGCGATCGCCCTGGCAGATAGCCAATCAGTAATGGAGAAAGGTCAGAGGAGCTTTGCTATGAAATAATGATGAATGATTGTTTGAAATGTGTTTAATAGATTAACTCAGAAACTGCCGATCTGACTCCAAATCCGCCCAAATTATCCCCACCCGCCCAATGCTATTTTTACCCCTAAAGTATAGAATGAAAACTGTCCAAATGGCGGTAAACTGTCCAATCTGGCAACACTGCTTGCAGCATATTTTAAAAGGTCTCTAGACAGGTCTTTGTTTGCAGTTTTTTCCATGTTCCAGACACTTTCCTAGATCTGCTCTGTTGACTGATTGGTCCAATTTAGCTTTTAGCAAAAGGGCTAATTTAGCTAAGCGTTGGATGCTCTGTTTTTTGCTTTCTGTTAATGAGGCCCCTGTTGCCAAACCTTCTAGCTCGCTGTTTAAAAGCGATGCATCCATTTGGGCTACATGGACACCATATTTTGTGATGGGATCTGTGAGCAAGACTAAAGCCTCCCCAGGCCAATCTGTGTCTGAATCTGAATCTTCTTCCAACGGAGTTTGCTTTTTATCAGCATCCTATAGGGATGATGGTGGTACATCATATATTAGGTCTTCTTGAACTTCCATCTTTATTTTGTTTTTTGTGAAAATCAAATAAGATGGTAATTTTGTGTGTTATTTTAAATTTTTATTCATTTAAAATAAACAGGAGTGTTTGATTGTACATAGAATTACATTAAATTTTGTATTTTTAAATAAAATGCAGAGATATTATTTTTCCCATGTGAATTTCCTGTTCGCCTTCTTTTAACCAGCAGATGGCATTCAAGGCTTATTTTTATCACGAAGCAACTGTAGTTACTCTTTCTGGCAGCTATGGCGGCGCTGTTGACTTCCTGTAGTTTAACCGTTAGCTTATTAGCTTCAAACGAACTTGGTCAAAATCAACCTTTGGAATGAGTTTTTAGCCTGAATGTGATAGTCGCTTGAACAAACGTCCTTTTAAAAGACAAATTGATGTGATTAGAACTGCTGTGAAGGCTTTATTGAGTTTTTAAACTAAAAAAAAAAATTGTTTTTTCTTTCGAGGTCACGTGATCTGATGACAGTGTGAATTGACGCAGCGGCATGCGTCACCAGCTTTCAGCAAATCAGAGCTCGCTACCCAAACACGTGACTATACTCGACCAATCGCAGCTCCTATAGTTCTCTCTTCGACCAATCATAGCTCATGTAGTTCTCTTTGATGGAATGTTAGCTTAGCACAAGTTTTAAAACTTTTTACAACTCATAAAAAACGTTTTAGAACACTGCAAAAATTCTGAAAATGTAGCAGACACATTCATACAGGTACACTGAGCCTTCTCTCAGTAAAACAGCAGTTTAACTGTTGCTTACACAGACTTTTTAGAACCATTTCTACAGCAACACGTCCAAACCAGAAGCAGAATCGGGCCACACAACCAAAAACCTCGATCTGACCAAACCAGTTTCAGACAAAAATGCGTTTTATTCATGCTTAAAATGTAAAATATCACACAACAGCAATCTTACAGATGTAAGAAGAGCTTTTAGGCAGCATGACACGGCGCAGTCATAACAATGAATTTGCACAGCAGCTGTGACACGTCATCAGACTTTTTACACAGACAAGTGACAATTCTTAACCAAAAGCTTCATCAAATAGACGTTTAAAGAGTTGAACCATGATAATTTCAGCTTCAAGTGACATCAACATGCAGTTTTTGCAACTTCTGAACACTTTTCCAGCCCAAAACTATATTTTAAGAGTCAAAAAACTTGGATATCTCATTATGCCAACATGAATTTTTTTCATAATCACAAAAATATTAATATAAATCCTTTTTTAGAAGCATGTAACGGAGCCACCAATATGTAGTAGACACAGGTATGGTCTGCAGTACAGAACAGTACAGTCCACCAGATGCAAGTATGTATACAGGGTTAAGGCCCCAGTATAGCGCTGGGTTCGGCCGAACGTTGCTCTACGTGCGCGTTCTCTGCGCAGGCAGTTCACAGTATAGCTCTGCGTTTGTTCTCGTGTTAATGCTCGCGTTTTCGCTCCAATTACTTGACGTCATTTGAGCAACTGCAGGGCAGAGCATTTACCTACGGGACAAATTGAGGTAGCTGATTGGTCATTTGCTGACACGCCTAGTGAATTGATTGACAGGTCGGGTGGGGAAAAAAAGGCACGAGCCGGCAGCTGGCTCAGGCTGCAGCCGCTGTGGTGTTCTGTGATTATATGTTAATAAAAAGTTTAAAAAAATAAAATAAAAACAGGGAGCGCTGGTCCAGCACACCAGCACACCAGGAAATCTACAGAACCTCGCGCAG
>JBBPBX010057015.1:0-7500 GCA_038048925.1 Garcialebias charrua | reverse complement strand
CATCAGGGAGGGAGTTCCACAGGCGGGGGGCAGCCACACAGAATGCTCGGTCTCCCATGGTCCTCAATTTGGTCCGAGGAATATAAAGGAAATTACTGTTCTGTGATCGTAGAGACCGGGTGGATGAATATGGTGCAAGAATGTCCTTTAGATAGTCAGGTGAAGTGCCGTGCAAGCATTGATGGGTAATGAGAGCAGTTTTGTATTGAATTCTGTAGGTGACAGGAAGCCAATGGAGGTTATGGAGAATGGGTGTAATATGTTCAAATTTACGAACTCTCAACAGAATCCTAGCTGCACTGTTTTGAATGTATTGAAGTTTCTGAAGGTTTTTGCCAGGGATACCAATAAACAGGGAGTTGCAGTAGTCGAGCCTGGAGGAGACAAAGGCATGGACGAGTTTCTCAGCATCAGGAAAAGTCAGAGATGGGCGAAGTCTGGAGATGTTTCGAAGATGGAAGAAGCAGGTTTTAAACAGATGCTTAATGTGATTTTCAAATGTAAGATGAGAGTCCATTTTTATTCCAAGATTTGTAACAGAGGTGGAGAGGGGGATGTCTTGACCAGAGAAGGAGATTGTTGTTAAAGTTGATGTTTGTATCTGGTGAGGGGTGCCAATCAATATGGCCTCAGTCTTCGAGCAGTTTAATTGAAGAAAATTCTGATTCATCCATGCCTTTATTTCCTCCAGGCAGGCAGAGAGAACAGTGAGTGAAGACGGAGATAGGGATGATGATGATGTTCCAGTCCTGATGTAAAGCTGTGTGTCGTCGGCATAGCAGTGAAAAGAAATGTTGAACTGATTGATAATTTGACCTAAAGGCAGCATGTAGAGGGAAAACAGCAGGGGCCCCAGAACTGACCCCTGAGGGACACCACAGGAGACACCGACTGTCTGGGAAGTGGCATTGCCAAGGCTAACACATTCCAGCCTATCGGAGAGGAAAGATCTGAACCAGTCCAGGACAATGTCACAGAGACCGACCTCCACATGAAGACGGTGGAGGAGGATATTATGGTCCACAGTGTCGAAGGCTGCAGTGAGGTCAAGGAGGACAAGGATGGAGGGAGAACCAGTGTCAGCAGCCATGAGGACATCATTTGTTACTCTCAGCAGTGCAGTCTCAGTACTGTGAGCTGCTCTGAATCCAGACTGGAATTTCTCATACAGGGAGTGTTGTTGTAGGTGTTCCTGCAGCTGAGCAGCAACTGCTTTCTCCAGCACTTTGGACAGAAATGGGAGGTGGGAAATTGGGCGGTAATTAGAAAAAATGTCGGGATCCAAATTAGATTTTTTCAGAAGAGGCCTAATGATGGCAGTTTTTAGAGGCAATGGAACATGACCAGATTGTAGAGACTTGTTTATTATTTGTGTGATTAATGGGCTTATTGCAGAGTGATTGGATTTTATGAGAGACGAGGGGAAGGGATCCAGGGCGCAGGATGAAGGCTTCATTTTCTTGAGGATGGTCTCTACCTCACTCTGAACGACTTCATCAAAGCTGCTCAGGGTCCCAGAAAGCAGACGGGTAGATGGTACACTAAGATCAGGGAGGTTGTGGAGCTGAGATCTGATAGTGTCAACTTTGTTTTTAAATGATGAGAGGAACAGGTTGCATTTTTGAACAGAGTCCTCATGAGTTTGTTTAATGGGATTAAGCAGATGAGTTATTGTGGAGAAGAGCTGTTTAGAGTTTCCAGGGCAGGTGTTGATGATGTTGGAATAATATTTGGAGCGTGCTTCTTTAAGCGAATAGGCGTACGCTTTCTGATGTTCTTTGTACGCTTGCTTGTGCACAGAGAGACCAGATGATTTTACACGTCTCTCAATAGCACGGCCAGTTGCCTTCATCCTGCGCAGCTCATCAGTGTACCAGGGGGCTGAACGGGAGAAAGACACCAGTCTTGACTTCAGGGGAGCATGTAGGTCCAGAAGCTCCTGGAGAGATTGGTTGTAATAATCCACAGAGTCATCTGCAGATGAGTGATTGACAGCAGTCAGGGTGTGAAGATCAGCAGACAAAACATCAGGGGAAATGTTTTTATAGTCACGGAACTGGATAGGTCGTTTTGGGTTAGAAGCAGGTGAAGTTGAAGGCACTTCCAGGGAGATGACCCTGTGGTCTGAGACACCCAGGTCATATACAGACAAGTTATTAAGTACAGTGTCTGTAATCACCAAATCCAGAGTATGCCCCATGTTGTGCGTAGGGGCGACCACATGTTGGGTGAGGTTGAGAGATTCCAAAAGAGACTTAAAATCTGTTGCCAGAGGGGAAGAGGAATTGTCCATGTGGATATTCAGATCGCCAAGAAAAATAGTTTTTACAGGGGAGGTGCAGAAAAAAGTGAGGAGGTCATGTATTTCTGAGTTAAATGAAACATGTGGTTTGGGAGGTCTATAAATCAATATAACGTTCATCAGGAGTGGGGCTTTGAAGTTGAAGGCCAAACATTCAAAAGAAGAAAAATTATGAGAAGACATATACCTTGGCTTTACAAAAGTTTCAGTTCCCTTCTTGTATTCAAATTAATCTAATAAATAGTGTCCACTGTCTTTTCTTGATGGTTTCGAAGAAAAGGTGTACCACTAAGAGTTTTCAGACCAAGGTGTTCCACTAGAAGAGAAATTTGGATTTTCAACCGTTTTTTTATTTATTTGTATTTCATTAATTATACTGCATTTTTTAAAACACATTTTCTTGCACTGCTGCTGGATTTTTGAAAGCTATGAATGTAACCTTATGCAAATTTATGATAAAAACACAAAGCATGAAACTTGTAGACTGTTGGGCTCATTCTACTGATGGCATCTGAATGATACATACTCATAGCTAAGTTTACACAGGAAGTGTGCTTGGTTCTGAGATTTTGGGAGGTTTTGATTGCTTCCTTAGTTGGCTGTCATCAGCCAACTGGTTGTGTAACACTGTGAGAGGGTGCTATTTATAAGACTGAGCTGAATACAGCAACTCAGACTGAGGAAGTCTTTCGGACGAAAGACGAAACGTTTCTACATTTTTTATTTTTTTTTGCTTTGCTTTGTTTTATTTTTTGAATGTCCAGAGGACCAGACTTAGCTTTTTTAGATTTTTCTACCTGGATTATTGAGCATGCATCAGAGTATTCCTTAGTTAGATTTTTGAACAGCATCCCCATATGGCCAACTTGTCCTGGCCTAGGAAAATTACCAGGTCCTGTACCAATTGCAAAATGTCAAATAGAGGAAGAGCAGCCATAATGCAGGATATCTTATGGTAAACTTTTGGGTCACGGCTACTTGACTCTAAGAATGTAGGGATGACACCAACTGCTGGGCATCCCTTTTCTTTGCATCCTTGTGTTTCAATTATTATTTTCTTTTTTCTTTTTATTAAATTTATTCATTTTACATTAAAACATAAAAAATAAAGAAAAAAAATCATAAATATGTGAAAGAAAGAATACATAAAATGAAAGGTGGCAGAAAGAAGAATAATTTTTATTATGTCTGCCCCTTTTTTCAAAAACAAAACAATTTCAAACAATCAATTCAAACAATAATCTTCCAGAAATAACAGACGATAAGAGTAATTTTCACAGTCAACGATAACTAGTACATTAGATGCTTAACTAAAGCTTTAGTATTTTGTTAACAGTTTAGATTTGATTTTTTTTTTTTTTTTAATCACAGAGGTAATTTCTTTAGCATCATTTCCCAAAACATTCCATAATTCCACTCCCTTTATTGAAATAAACCGTCCCTTTAAACTGGTCCTATACCTTGGCTTTACAAAAGTTTCAGTTCCCTTTAGACTGTAGCAGCTTTTTCTTTTAACGAAACACATTTGAACATTTCAAATTCAAGATCTTTTTTTATTGAATTTTTCATTTTTTTTTCTTCAAACAACAACAACAAACAAAAAAAACAAAAAAAACACAACAGTCAATCTAAGTTACAACATGTACATTATAATCCACACCAAAGGAAAAAATAAATAAATAAAATAAAAATAATAATAGCATAGAAAATAATCCCTACCCAATCACTGCCAAAAGAAAAGGGGAAAAAATAAATAAAAAGTAAAATAGCCAAGATACTGCATTAACCTGAATGAGTTGTGTTGTCAAAGAGACTGGAACAGATTCAGGAAAGGTCCCCAAACATTCTCAAATTTACCCTCTTTCTGTTGGAGTGTGAATCTGATTTTCTCCAGCTTTAAACAGGACATGATGTCAGCCAACCACTGAGCGTGAGTGGGTGGAGACGGTTCTTTCCACCTTAGCAAAATAGCTCGTCTGGCCAGGAGAGAGGTGAACGATATTACGTGTTGTTGGTTTTTATTTAGGTTTGTCATGCCCTCTACAAGACCAAACAGAGCAATCAGTGGGTCAGGGTTCAGACGTGTATCTAGTACACGTGATAATGTCTGAAAGATTTCCCGCCAATATTTGTTCATAGATGGGCAAAACCAAAACATATGGGAGAGAGAGGCTTCAGCATGTTTGCATCTCACACAGTATGGGCTGACATCAGGATACATAGAGGACAATTTCAGTTTAGAGATGTGAGCTCTGTGCACCACTTTAAATTGTATTAGACAATGTCTAGCACAGAAAGAACTGGAGCTCACCAGTTTGAGTATGGAGGTCCAAGAGTCCTCTGAAATAGAGGAGCCGAGATCCTCTTCCCAAGCAGCTTTGATTTTATCTGAGGAAGCACGCTTCAAATCCAATAGTTTACTGTAAATGAATGAAATGGACTGTTTTTTATTTGGGTCTAGAGAAAGAATAGTGTCAACAATACTGCTATCAGTTGAAATGGAGAGGTTGGACAAATGAAGAGTAATAAAGTGCCGTATTTGGAGATACCTAAAAAAATTGGACTGGGGAAGACTAAATTTTTCACATAGTTGTTGAAATGAAGCTAAAGTGTTATTAATAAATAAGTCATTGAAGCGTACTATACCCCTTCTTTGCCATTCTTTAAAAACAGAGTCCTGAGATGATGGTTTGAAAAGTTGGTTAGACATAATAGGGCTATAAAGAGAGAAACTAGAGAAATCAAAATATTTACGAAATTGTGCCCAGATTTTTAGTGAGTGTTTTATAACTGGATTTGTAACAGTTGTAAATGGTGGAAGCGGGAATGAGGATCCCAAGAAAGCCACGGAGGACCATTTCCCAGAACACTGTGACTCCATCTCTACCCAGTCAGGGCTGTCAGGTCTGTTGTAATAGAATGACCAGAATGCTAGACAGTGCAAGTTTGCTGCCCAATAGTAAAAGCGGAAATTTGGAAGGGCAAGACCGCCTGCGGCCTTAGTTTTTTGGAGATGTGTCTTATTTAAGCGTGGACGTTTTCCTTGCCACAGATATGATGAAATGATGGAATCTAACTGAACAAAGAATGAACCAGGGATAAAAACAGGAATATTTTGAAAGAGATATAAAAACTTAGGTAAAGTGACCATCTTGACTGAGTTAATACGGCCTATGAGGGAAGTGGAAAGCGGTGACCATCGGGATAATGCCTGCTTTGTCTGATTCAACAGAGAGACAAAATTTTCTTGATATAAATCCTTATACCTCCTCGTAACTGTAACACCCAGGTAAGAGAATTTTATCTTCTCAATTTTAAAAGGCCATTTACTAAAGTCAAGAGTCTGCGCCAGGGTATTGACAGGGAAAATTATACTTTTACTCAAGTTTAATTTGTAACCAGAATTGATTCCAAATTCCTCAAGTAATGATAAAACGGAAGGCAGCGTGTCAGTCGGATGAGAAATGAAAAGTAAAAGGTCATCAGCATAAAGGGAGACCTTGTGCTCCATATCGCCTCTCCAGATTCCTGAAATTGTGTCACAGGACCGCAAAGCAGTGGCAAGAGGTTCAATTGCCAGGTCAAAGAGCAAAGGGCTCAGTGGGCATCCCTGGCGAGTTCCTCGATGTAGACTGAATGGTTTCGATATCTGAGAGTTGGTACGAATGGTTGCGGTGGGATGTGAATAAATTAATTGCACCCATGTAATGAAATTGGGGCCAAAACCAAATTTGTCAAGAACATTAAACAAGTAGTCCCATTCAACCCGATCAAATGCTTTCTCCGCATCAAGGGAAATAACACACTCAGGAACAGTATCCGAAGGAGAATAAATAATGTCCAAAAGGCGTCTGATATTAAAAAAGGAGTGCCTGCCTTTAATGAATCCAGTCTGGTCTTTTGATATGATGAAAGGAAGGATCTTTTCCAACCTTTGAGCAAGAACTTTGGCTAAAATTTTGGCATCTGTATTTAAAAGGGAGATTGGTCGATAAGAGGAACAGTGAGTTGGGTCTTTTCCTTTCTTTGCAATGAGGGTAATGCAGGCCTCTAAGAAAGATTTCGGAAGGGATCCTTTGTCAAACGACTCTAAGAGAACCGAGTGTAAGAGTGGGGAAAGTAATGGAGAAAATTTCTTAAAAAATTCAGCAGGGAAGCCGTCAGGACCCGGACATTTGCCAGACTGCATTACCGATACAGCTGACACAATTTCTGTCAGGGATATTGTGATCTCCAGTGCATCTTTCAGATTGGGTGTGAGTTTTGGCATATTGGTCTTTTCGAAAAACTGAGAAGATAAATTCTTGTTGGTTTGAGATTCTGAAGTATATAAATGGGAATAAAAGTCCTTAAATGCTCTGTTAATTTGTAAATGATCTAGAGTTATGGTTCCGTTCTTTAATTGGATCTTAGGGATGATTTGTTTCGCCGTGGCACCCTTCAACTGATTTGCCAGTAGTTTTCCTGACTTTTCTCCATGTATGTAAAATGATGATTTACTTTTCAAAAGTGATTGTTCTATTGAGTATGTAGACAATAAATCAAACTTAGTTTTGAGTTCTACTTTTTTTTGTACAGATTAGGGCATTTGTTTTGAGCATATTGTTGATCAATTTCTTTTATCTGCTGGGCTAAATCAGTTCTTTCTTTTTGAGATTTTTGCCTCAGCCGGGCGGTATATGAAATGATTTGTCCCCTAAGATAGGCCTTAAGGGTATCCCAAACTGTTGACAGTGGGATCCCAGGAGTTCTGTTTATGGATAGAAAGAAGGTTATTTCTTTTTCTATAAATGTAACAAAATCATTGTTTGACAGTAACGTTGAATTGAATCTCCACTGTCTACTCCTTATAGGAATGTCAGGGAGGGACAGAGACAGAGTGACAGGTGCATGGTCTGAGATGACAATACTGTGGTAGTCACAGCTACGGACAGAGGGAAGAAGTTTGTTGTCTATGAAAAAGTAATCGATCCTCGAGTACGAGTGATGAACATGAGAAAAAAAAGAATATTCTCTCTCAGCTGGGTGTAAAAAACGCCATACATCGCACAGGCCATATTTAGATAAAAAGGCACGAATAGTGTGGGACGACCTGCTGGCTGTGGCAGGGTTTGTAGAGGATCTGTCCAAAACTGGATCTAACCAGCAATTCAAGTCACCACTGAGTATCAATGAATATGTGTTTAGGTCCGGGAGCA
>JBBPBX010057014.1:10044-22571 GCA_038048925.1 Garcialebias charrua | reverse complement strand
CTACTTTGGTCCAAATTTTTCCTGCAGGTGGCGGTAAAACAACGGCTGCTAATAAAACCCACGAAGAAGAAATCCGCTCTGGAAGCTGGAGTAAACAAGGCAAGAAACAGAAAAGAGAAAACGTTGCGTTTGATTCCAGTTCTGTTGTGTCTCTGGTCTGTTTTGTATTGGTTAACTGGACCCGAGTTCGGACTCGGTTGGACTCTGGGTTTGTGTCCTCTGGACCAATTTTGTCTCCGAGTTTCAGCGGAGCGAAATAATGGAAGCTAACAAGGTGAGCTTCCCCCTCTTTTTGGTAAAAGTTCTTCTTCTTACGCCAAAAACACACTACATGCGGTCCGCTCCGCTCCGCAGGTCGCAGCTGAGCGTCTCAAACTCCAGTTTCCACTACCTCCGCTCAGCTCAGGTCCGCCTGCATGCGCCGCTCCGCTCCGCAGGTCGCAGCTGAGCGTCTCAAACTCCAGTTTCCACTACCTCCGCTCAGCTCAGGTCCGCCTGCATGCGCCGCTCCGAGACGCATGCGCGGGATTTGCGGGATCGCGCGATAAATCAAGTGATAAATAAGTAAGTCAGAACAAAACAATTCATTCGGTGGAAGAAGGAGAACAACAGTAGAGACTGCTGCCTTGATCTTCTCTCGTAAATGAGCGACAGGACATGGTTTGAGCAACAGGAAGTGAGGTATTACATTTTCAGAATAAAATACTTTATTTATTTATTTCTTGTATTGCGTTTGTAGGCGTAGTCATAAATGATAGTTTGAAAGCATTTTTGTACAAATAAATCCGTATAGAGCTAGGATTAAGTCCGCCCGTGGTGATTTTATTTTGTAAATACGGAAGTTGTGCTCGTTCCTTTTCCTGTTGGTGCGAGGTAATCTTTGAAAGTTGACTCCGCACAGCTCCGGCGTCCGGCAGAAATAGAAAAATTTCTAATTTTGACGGACTGCCGTCCGCTCTCCGCAGCTCGCTGCCGCCGTGCGGAGCCAGTGTAAAGTCTGTCATTGATTATAATGGGTGCGTATTTGCTGCGGAGGTCGGACCGGAGCGGGGCGGAGCCGTAACGCGTGTAGTGTGTTTTTGGCGTTAGGCTGCCTGTGCAGCTGTTTCTCCTTGTTGTGACACCGGCTTCATGCCCCTGCGTCTCTGTTGCTCTCGAGTTTAACAACGTAAAGCATGTGTCGCAAACCCGTGCGTGCGTCAAACATAAAGCAGCGCCGTCATCTCGCAAAACCACAATATGAAGCTTCTTTGCGACAGTTATTTTTTAATTCTTATTTATCACGATAGAGACGATAGAAGGAAAGTAGCACAATAGACACGTTTCTATCGTCCCCACGATATATATCGTCATATTGCACAGCACTAGTGCTCAGTGTTATTTACATGCTAATATAAGCTGCTTTTTATTAACAAAAATTAAACTGAGACACTCTTTAAAAAAAGTCAGCCAACAAATATATTTTTTTAGGTGTTTATCCTGCTAAAATTAAAATCCCGGTACATGCAGATCTGTTCACTGCTACTGCAGTCTGGTGCTGCACGTGCACGTTATGTTTCATCCGACGTAGCTAGCGAAACAAATTTTTAAATCCAGCTCATTTCACAATTACGTTCATTTATTAAGAAAAATTAAACTGGGACACACTCTTAAAAAAAAAGTCAGCTAACAATTTTTTTAGGGGTTTCTGTAGTTAAATTTTAATGAAAGTCAGCTCGCGATGAAAAGCGGAAATGCTGTTCACGGGTGCGCGCATGGTTTTATTTACGTGCTAAAATAAGCTGCTTTGTAATAATTTATTAATAAAAATTAAACTGAAACACACTCTTAAAATAAGTCAGCTAACATTTTTTTTTTTAGGGGTTTCTGTACCGGTAGTTAAATTTTAATGAAAGTCAGCTTGCGATGAAAAGCGGAAAGGCTATTCACGGGTGCATGCATGGTTTTATTTACAGTACGTGCTAAAATAAGCTGCATTGTAATAATTTACAAATAAAAATTAAACTGAGACACACTCTTAAAAGACGTCAGCTAACAAATATTTTTTTAGGTCTTTATCCTGCTAAAATTAAAATACTGGTACATGCAGGTCTGTTCGCTGCTACTGCAGTCTGGTGCTGCACGTTCACGTTATGTTTCATCAGACGTAGCTAGCAAAACAAATTTTTAAATCCAGCTCATTTCACAATTACATTCATTTATTAAGGAAAAGTTCAGCTCAGACACATATTTGCTATAATTTTTATTCTTACCATTCCATGTAGCCAACTCTGTCATTGGACTCGTCAGAATTCTGAGATCCAGCTGTCGGTTCAGGTTCAAACTGATATGGTTGTAAATCCATTACCCCCACTAGGTGTTCCTGCATTTCTTCAACTTCAAAAAAGTCTTCTACTTCCATTTTAAATGACACACAGAAGGACAGTAATGATGGGTTTGTAGCTTCTATTTGTAGTTTCTATTTAGAAATTAGCGCGGAGGACAGATATGCGTCATTTCCTTCAAATATGCGTCATTTCCTTCCTGACTTCGGAATTTAGCAGGAAAAACGTAAAAAAACTATTTCTTTAAGCTACTGAATTGAAAAAAGCATACAAAGTACGGTATGTTTATGTGTGTTGTTTACTAAATGAAATTCTTGTTATATCGATTTTTTGAGATTTGATTTGATTTCTCCTTTAAACAGTTTCAAGCCATCCAGTCCTGGATGTCAGCCAGGCAGTCAAGATGAGGTTGAATAGAGCGTTAACTTCTGTGCCTCAGGGGGAAGTAAATCTGACAATCATCGGCGTAGAAATGAAAGGCTGTGTTGTGTTTGTGGAAAATAGCACCTAGTGACAGCAAGTATAAAGAGAAGGGGACCAAGTATGGACCGATGGTGGTCTAATGCCTCATGCATTGTCTGGCCTGGACGAGCCTGTCGGCCCAGCCTCTGTCTTGATTGTCGCCTCGATGTGGGCGGGGTCATCATAGAAAAACTGCACAAAACTCCACTCAGCAATAAGTGCACCTTGTCGTTTGTCCAGGACACTGGTGCTGTCTTTTAAGGTTGCCATGTTTGTAAAGAGCAACAGGAGTGCTCTCAGTCACACAACAAGCAAGAACCAAGTAGCTAGAGGAGATGGTGGAAAAGAGCAGTCGCTGGAAGTACGACTCATCTGTGACGTGAACCTCAATGGGCCAGCAAACTAATCAATGGCCAGCAATCTACTGATGTCAAACCAGCAGCACCAGCTCAGCCCGAACAGAAACCCAAGTCTCTGCGCTCCAAAAACTGAGCTGGAACTGGGCCAGACTGCTCAATGCCAACACTCCAAACCTGGTAGAACTCGGGTCGGGTCGGTCGATCAGGTAGCCTGAAGGGTGATGTGAAAACTTACTTTGTCGACTCCCATCTTTTTGAAACCAACTTGCAGCAGCTTGAAGTTGTGGATGTATTCATGCTCCAGCTTGGCACCAAATTTGACTTTCTTCAAAGGGACAGAGTTGGGGAACAGCATGTCCATAAACTGGCAGTAGACAGCACCTGCACAACAAGCAATGCAAAAACAAATTACCTTTTCTATGTGGAACCAAAACTAAATCCTTTAAACTAAGTTCAGTTACCTTTTCTATGTGGAACCAAAACTAAATCCTTTATCCAACTAAGTTCAGTCGGTCCTCTGGACGCTTTCTTTTTTTGGTTGAGACATTTTGTCCTTCATCCAAAGGGCTTCATCAATCTGAGGAGCCACAACAGACTTTCATTTTTCTTTATTAATTTTATAAAAACAAATACATAAGAAACACATGTATCTTATAAAAATAAAAAATCAAAAATCAAATGAAAGGCGGCAGAAAGAAGAAAAAATCTTATTAATGTATATCTGCCCTTATTCAAAACAATCAATTCAAACAATAATTATCTATAAGTAACAAAAAATGAATAACTCATCTCAATTTACCAATTTCAACACATAACACATTAAACTACCTCATATATATTTCTTCAACAATTTACTTTTCATCATTTTCTTATACACAAACATTGACATAGCTTTTTTCACATCACACTCCAAGTCATTCCACAATCCAACTCCCTGGACTGAGGTAGACCGTCCTTTCAAACTAGTTCTTTATTGTGTCTTTACAAATACATCAGTTCCCTTTAGGTTGTAACAGCTTGATCTTTTAACAAAATGTGTCTGAATATTTAAGGGTAGTGCGTTATGAGCTTTATACATCACCATTAAAATATGATAATCTACTAAATCATGGAACTTCAGTAATTTCAATTGAAAAAATAATACACTAGATAGATGACAGTAATGTTTTCTTGCAATAATCCTTACAGCTCTTTTCTGTAAAATAAAAATAGATTTTGTAAGTTTTACATGCTTTTCCCCAAACATCAATACAATAAATTAAATGTGGAACAATAATTGTGTTATACAACAAAGACAATGCTTTGTCATTCAATAGGTCCTTGACTTTATATAGTACAGCAATGGATTTAGATATTTTCATTTTTACAGAATCTATACAGTATGTTGTTTCCAAGTCAGTTTGTCATCAATGACAACACCCAAGAACTTGACCTCACTCACTCTACAGACCTCATGTGATTACAAAAATCAGATCTTACATCATCTATCTATACAAACTGCTTCCTATCTTTCAAATAACTATGTACCCACTGCAGCGCTGGTCCTCTAATGCTATACCCATTCAATTTCTCAAGAAGAATGGTGTGATTTATTGTATCGAAAGCCTTTTTTAAATCAACAAATATACTTACACCATATTGTTTTTTATCAATGGCTGTAGTTATCTGTTCCATTAACTCCATGAGAGCCATAGATGTAGAATTCTTTGCTCTAAACCCATACTGACTATCACTTAAAATATTTTGCCCATCAACAAATTTGTCTAATCTGGTTACAAACTAATCCCACAAGCAGCTCAAACACATTAGCTATTTTTACATGGGCATAAGTAATTGGATCAAACGGCCATTCATTCATTCATTCATTCATTCATTTCTATAGCACTTTACACAACCACGGTGATGGTGACCAAAGTGCTTAACAAAAAACAGTGCAGTACTTAAAATGACAATAGATTAAAAATCAAGAAAAACACAACATAATAGCAAAAATAAAACCAGAAATGTCACCACATATTTAATTACTAAAAGCCTGTTGGAATAAAAAAAAGTCTTAAGCTTCGTTTAAAAGGGCCAAGTTCAGTACTGTAATCTGACGTAGCTCAAGCGGGAGCGTATTCCAGAGTTGGGGTGCGGCCGCAGAAAAGGCACGGTCACCCCAGCGTTTATATTTTGTCCTTGGAACAGAGAATTTTGTCCTTGGAACAGAGAACAGGAACTGGCTGTCTGACCTCAGAGACCTGGAGCAGGCGGGGAAACTTAACAACTTTGTTATATAAGGAGGAGTGAGGCGATTCAGAGCTTTAAAAACAAATAATAAAAGTTTAAATTCTATTCTAAAATGGACAGGAAGCCAATGTAGTGAGAATAAAACAGGTGTGATTGACTGAGGCACACCAACATACAGAGCATTACAATAATCGAGCCTAGAACTGATAAAAGCATGAACAGCCTTCTCCAAGTTGCAATGGTTTAAAAATGGTTTGACCTTTTTTAAAAGACGTAAATAAAAAAATCCAGACCGGACAACATAGGCGATGTGTTTGTCAAAGTGTAAAGCCTTATCAAAGGTCACTCCAAGGTTTTTCACACTGTCACTGAAATTAATATTCAAATTTCCCAGGCCAGTTGCATCTTTGTCACCAAATAAAATCCATTCTGTTTTATTGTCATTTAAAAACCTCAGAATACCTCAGAATTCAGAATAAAAACGCGTCATGTAAACGCCCCGTTCGGGATATTTTTTGTTTATTCAGCGCGAGCATAAATAATTTGTAATCAGAATGAAACAGTGGTTTACGATGATTTATAACCCGAACAGTGTGCATGTAAACGCTTGATCTGTTCATTTTTTTCTGATCGTGAAGAACTGAACTGACTGTGCAAGAGTGACCCATGTCATTTCCGCCTGGCTAATGCTAATAATATTAGCATGTCCGGGAAGCAAAACTGGTCGGTGAGCAACAACATTTCTACTAGAAACTTTGAAAGAGCTCAAAACGATCTGCATTACCAGTAGCTCAGTCAGGGAGTGCAGTAACGTCTCCACCATCATTAAAACTTGTCGCGGTCCATTTTGGGCGCTCAGGTTTGTTTACAGTCATCTCGGAAGTAAACTGGAAGTAGAACTTCTTGTTCAGTGGTTTTGTTAAGGAGAGTTTACCACTCTGTGCACGTCAGTCCTTCTGTTCAGAACCAAGCCCGCTGCATGAAAACACTCATCATGAACAGATTGTGTCCATGTAAACGATACATTTGAATGATTTAATCTGAAAAATTTTGATCCGGTCAAAATTTTTTACACATGTAAACATAGTGTTCCAACCAGTTTGCTGGTGCCAAGATGGTTTCTGGGGCCTGCCCTCTCACCCGTCGACTCCTTTGAGGCAGCCATAGCCAAAGTGGTTCAAAAACATCAAAACCACTTACCACCAGCAAACCGGTTGGCCTACTATGGGAGTGTGCTGATTGTGGGACTGAGTTTGTTGTGGCTCCTCGGACTGATGAAGTCCTTTGGATGAAAGATAAAACGTCTAAAAAAAATTTTTTAAGTCCAGATGACCTGACTGTTGGACTTTTTACTGGATTATTGAGCATGAACTTTGAAGTTCTATTTCGTGTAATCTCCGCCCTTTAAAAAGCTGTCGCTATTGGGTTTACCCAAGCCTCGCGCCAAAACACTGAAAACTTCTAGTACACGCCCACCTGTTGTGGGCCCCACCCAGTCCCAGTATAAAACCTTCCCTGGACCGGTGTTCTGCTCCCGTTTTTCTTCAGCCTAGCTAAGAACACGAGCGAACGTCTTCCACGAATGAACTTCAAACATGTCTGCTAAGAAGACTATTAAGATTTACCCCGCGTGCGACTCGGGCTACATTCTGTCGTCTGACCCACACGCCATTTGTAAAGGCTGTCTGGGGAGCAGTCCACGCTTGACAGGCCTTGGACCCGCGTTTCTCCTGCCCAACTTGTTCCTTTTTGATGGCTGACGAGAAACTGCGCTGGTTAGACCTCTTTCCTTCCGCGGAAGCAGAGTGTCAGCCGATGGGGGACGTGCCGGTCGGAGACCTTTTTGATGAGCTGGCCGCATACACGTCCTCCTGCACGGAGACAGCTAGCAGGCGCGACCCGCCCTCTCTTTATGGAGGTTTGGAGTTGGCTTCTCCTTTTTTCTTTTTTCAACCTGAAAAAGTTAGCAGTCGCGCTCCAACCTGTCCTTTGGAAGGTGCAGAGCCAACCCCGCCTTCCACCGAGGGAGCTGAAACGACTAGAGCCTGAGGTCCAGCCTGCCCGTCCGGAGGTCTGGACCCGGGGCCGCCCCCACACTCCGAAGCCCGGTCGACGAACAGCCGAGAGTTGTCTCCAGGAATTGTGGGCCCGACGCCGCCCTCAAGGGTCGCCCTGAGCGCTCAGGGCTCTCATACTATTTTGCTCCACATCCTCCCCGACATCATCGGAAGGTCTGCGAGAGTCTGCGGGTTGGAGGTCCTTGCAAGAGTGACTCAGGTCACGTCGTCCCTGTTGGCGGGAAGATTTGCCGCCCAGCACAGCGAGCAACCAGACCCAGTCTGGCCTTGTGTCCCAGCCATGTCCACCTTGCTTCAGGGCACAGCCAGTGAACCTCTGAAGCTGAAGGCCCCCGTATCGTCCTACGTGCCCATCACCAAGGTTCAGGGGCTCACGGACCAAGCTTTCCCCACCGTCTCTCCGCTGGAACCCAGGCTGTCGGTGGTCTTCGGAGTGAGAGCGGCGAAGCACGTCAGCAGGCTCATCACTCCGCCAGCCGCCAATGACCAGCTCACCGCTAAACTGACGGACAAGATCCATCAATGTTTTTCCCAGGTGGGAGCTGCCACGAATAACATTGTGCTACTGGCTATCAGCATTGCGGAAGAGACAAAGCAAGACAAGATCGGCTCAGCAGCGGACACGACCGCAAACCTCTGCGTAACGCTCGCGACGTGCTCCGCTCGCATCTCGTCCTGGGTGACACTGCTTCAAAGACAGATGTAGCTAAAATTGTCTACGCCCATCCCAGACTATGACAAAAAAGAGGTCCTTGAAGGTCCTGTGTCTCCGCAGGGACATTTCGACCCTCACTTCCAGTCAGATTTTGACCAACTGCAATCTTCCTTAGAAGCCTTGGAGCAGCCCTGGGGCAGGTGCGTAAGCACGTCATTCCTCCCCCTCCCCCCCGAGCCAGTCTCAGGACACGAGGAAAATACATTTTTTTAAATGACGGTGTGCTAGGGATGTGTTTTCTGAATTGAGCAGTGTGTTTGATGAGAAAAATAAAGAAACTATCTCAGAAAGCGGAGTTTTTCATTCAGACTAGGGCTGAACAATTTTGGAAAATAATCTAATTGCAATTTTTTTCTATAAATTGCGATTTAAAACACGATATTTTTAAAATATCTTCTCAAGTATTTTTCAACAAACAGAAGTAATAAATCAATCTGTTTTATAATGAACAATGTCAGATTTATTTAAATCAGAGATTACAATAAAGCAAACAAATCTATGATTTTTCTTTTCACCATTTCTATTTTTTCTTGTTTCATAAACATAATAAGAAAAATGTTAAATGAACTTCCTAACTACTGTCTGAACTTCACATGACAATTAATAAATAAATATAAAAAATTAGATATATAAAAAATTAAACTTACTGCTTTCCAGCCAGTAACATCATAAAAAATAAAGTGCAAAAAACAAAGATAATCTCCTTTAACCAACTCGTTCAGGGAATTCAAACTCGGTGAACACAAAATAAACTAGTATCTGTTCTTATTAAATCTTTTAGATGTAAAAAACAAAAACTCTTGGAACAATAATGTAATTACATTTCGAGAACAGCAGCAAGGCAGGTTCTGCACAATACACGTCGTTGTGCAGCGTCTTCTTGTTTATGGCCAAAATAATTCCAAACAGCAGACGTGCTGCTCCTCTTTGGTGCCAAACTTTCAGATGTATCATCTTCTGTTGAGCATGACGTCATTGTGCAACTGGTTAAAGCACAGTGTTGATTTCTCCCGCTACCTGCTTTGTTTTATGCCACTCACTTGTAAGTGATGTAACCAGATCATGTGACCAGTCAAATTGCAGCCTTTGCGATTAGAAAATCTCATTTTATCATATTGCGATATTATTGCAAATGAAATTAATTGTTCAGCCATGTAACCAGATCATGTGACCAGTCAAATTGCAGCCTTTGCGATTAGAAAATCTCATTTTATCATATTGCGATATTATTGCAAATGAAATTAATTGTTCAGCCCTAATTCAGACATGCTGAATTAATCTCTACCAGAGTTTGTAAACACATCTCCTAAAAAGAATAAAAAAGTCGACATGAAACCGCTTTTCACAGGTGAGCAGAAGGTGAAAATGTTTTGCTGTAAACAAACAAGACAGCCATGCTGCAGGTGCTCGCAGAGAACTCTGCATGAACTCTGCAGCCCCGCCTCCCCGCACGTCGGAGGGGGGCGCGCACTGACAGCTGTCAGGAGACACAGCGTGGTACATTGCACAAATGACACAGAGGTTTTTCTGTCTTAACACATTCAGCTAAGACTCATGAACCTGTTTTTAAAGCAGCAGCTTTAAGCAGGGGTTTTTCGTCGCTCCTTCCTGTCAACCAAACTGAAGCAAGTACAAACAGCGAACCGCCACGAAAGAGAACAAAAACTGATAAAACGCCAATTTTCAGGCGAGTCTCCCATGGGTCAATGCCGACATATTGTCCACTTGGCGACGGTAGAGGCTCAACTAATTTCACTCATGAGTCAAAACATTCAGGCGTTTCCTCTCTTGAGGCATAGCGCGGCATGGCATGAATGTTGTAGTGAACCAGACGGAGTCAATTCCAAGATGGCGCCCATAAGCATGGCTGCGTATCCACCTCTCCTGTGGGTGTTTGGAATTTTTGTGTTTTGTTCGTTCTTCATTGGAGACATAAGTACACTGCTGGTTTATGATCGGAAGCAGCTTCTGGATTTACGTTTTGCTGCCGCGGATGTCGCTGATTCGGGCCAGTATGACCGTACCTCGGGGAGGCCCCCTCTACCCCCGTTGCTCGGAGACGAGCTGCCCGTTTACCTCCGCTCTTCTCACCAGCCTGCACGGAGAAATCGATCGACTCTCTAAACGCTACAAATGTAACTTAAATATGAACATCATCTCACATGGTGTCACCAAATCTCTTTGTTGTCACGAGACAAATTAAGAGATAATACAGATTTTCCACGCATTCTTTAAGTAATGCATATCTACAGTCACATTGCATGCAAGAGCTTTGAATGACATTATTTTAAGTTGTCTAGACAGAGTTTTAATCGTTTTGGTCAAACCTTATTATTAATCTGAAGGACAATATCTCGTAAGATGTTTGTTGGTCCAAGAATGTGTTGAAAAGATTTTCATCTACTACTACACCAATTTAGCTAACGATCAGTGGACCATAAGATATTTGGCTAACAGACTGACACTGTCAAAGGAATGAACTAGTCAACTTTATAATAACTTTCTGTTTTATAGGGGGGCGAGGTGGGGTAGAGGCAGGTCAGCAGACTCGGGATCCGAAAGTCCCAGGCTTGGTCCTCAGTCGTTGCACATCTCGTGGTGTCTCTGAGCAGCACACCCTTTCCCCAAATGCTCCCCAGCTGCCCCCAACAGCTGCCCACTGCACCACCTGGAGGGGGATGGGTTGGATGCAGAGAGCCAATTTCTCCATTGTATGAGAACATACAATGATGACAACGTATACCAGATCATTATTACCGTATTATCCGGTGTATAGGTTGCACCTTTTTATGGTTTTTTTCAAGGCCTGCGACCTATACACCGGTGCGACCTATATATGGCTTGTTATCACTTTCGGCGAAACAAATTTTTAAATCCAGCTCATTTCACAATTACGTTCATTTATTAAGGAAAAGTTCAGCTCAGACATATATTTGCTATAATTTTTATCAAACAAATAATTGTTTTTAAGTGTTAATCTTCTTAAAAGCCTTGCTGTGCGCTCCTGTGGCAGACATTTGCAGCAGAGCTAAACGTAGGTGCGACCTATACACCTGTGCAACCTATCTAGGGATTTTTCCAATCTATTGGTGATAATTGGATGGTGCGACCTATACACAGGTGTGACCTATTCACCAGAAAATACTGAATTATTGTTATTGTTAGTACCTTATTTACAGCAGATTAATCACATTAAGCTACCCTCCCTTCTGTTTTTTTTCTGTATCACGAGGGAGATGTTTTAGTGAAAATGGCAGAGCGTCATGTCTAATGCTCAATTGTAAATTTTAGAAACCTAAAATCTAAGATTTCCTTTGTTTAAAGTTAGTCTGTCTTTGATGCAAATGACCCTCCACCCCATCAAGCTGAATGTATTCTCTGTTCAAATTCTGAATATGAACCCATTCTTTCTTTTTACATGAAGTTATTGTAATAAAATGCAAACACAATTGCAGCTCTACTAACTGCACTGCCCCTTGTTAGCTCATATTTATTTATTTGGTGGTCTTTCTTGACTTTATGTCTCCTGTTTGACATTGATCATTGTTACAACACAAACACTTTGGTGGTGGGTTCCTGTCATATTTCAAGAATCAGATACTTTGTCTTCTCCAGAGAGAAATGTGTAGAAATAGAAAGGAAAATCATCAGTAGACCGCACTACTCAGTAGGGATGCACCGATCCATATTTCTCACTTCTGATCCAATACTTAAAAACTGGATATCGATCAATAGCGATATTTTTCCGATCCGGTACTGTTCAGGTATGTGAATCTGTATGGCAGCACGGTGGCACAACTGGTAGAGCTGCTGCCTCTCAGCGAGAAGGTTGCCGGTTCAAATCCCGGTCCGGGGCCTGAGCAGTGGCACAACTGGTAGAGCTGCTGCCTCTCAGCGAGAAGGTTGCCGGTTCAAATCCCGGTCCGGGGCCTTTCTGGGTGGAGTTTGCATGTTCTCCCCGTGCATGCGTGGGTTTCCTCCGGGTACTCCGGTTTCCTCCCACAGACCAAAAAACATGCTTGTTAGGCTGATTGGTGACTCTAAATTGACCCTAGGTGTGAGTGTGAGAGTGGATGGTTGTTTGGTGTGAGTGAGACAGGTCCCTCTTGTAAATGAGTCCCCGTGACTCAACGAGGCTAGCCTGTATAAATAAAGGTTGAATGAATGAATGAATGTATAATGAAAGTTTTGTACTGAGACTATTCATTTTAACATTGTGTAAGATAAACCCAACGAAGACACTCTTGAGCCTTACAACCAGGGCCGGATTAACAACCCCAGGGGCCCCTGGGCACCGAAGCTCACAGGCCCCCTCCCTAACCTAACACCCATTTTACTATATATATATATATATATATAT
>JBBPBX010057012.1:0-12795 GCA_038048925.1 Garcialebias charrua | reverse complement strand
GTGTGCAGTTTCATTTGTATGCGGATGACTGTCAAGTCTATTTTCCTGTAAAACAAAATGGCTCCACGCAGTCTCTTCTGGACTGTCTTGGTGACATTAGAGGGTGGATGGCGCTTAATTTCCTCCATTTTAATGATAAAAAGACCGAGGTTATGGTCTTTAAATCTAGTGCTCCTGACAGTCCCACCACTTTTGATTTTTCCTCTTTGGCCCCATATGAAAAGTCGATTGTGACAAATCTAGGAGTGAAAATTGACCCCTGCCTGAAACTGGACTGTCACATCAACAGCATGGTTAAGTCCTCGTTCTTTCATCTGAGGCGCCTGTCAAAAATCAAGCCCCTCCTTTCTAGACACCACTTAGAGACAGTAATCCACGCTTTTATTACCTCATGCCTGGATTATTGTAACTCTCTTCTGATCGGAGTAAATAAGGCCTCGCTCTCACGGTTGCAGCTGGTACAAAATGCTGCTGCACGATTTTTGACTGGTACAGGCAGACGTGAGCACATCACTCCAGTTTTAATGTCCCTTCATTGGCTTCCTGTCCAGTTTAGAATTCATTTTAAAGTTTTATTGTTTGTTTTTAAGTCTTTGAACGGTTTTAGTCCCTCTTATTTGTCTGAACTGCTTCACCTTTATGTGCCATCACGTGCTCTTAGATCCGCTGACCAGATGCTTTTAGCAGTCCCGAAAACCTTTTATAAGACCAGAGGAGACAGAGCATTTTCAGCTCTGGCTCCTAAATTGTGGAACAAGCTGCCACTGAAGGTCAGGCAGGCCCCATCAATATCTGTTTTTAAAACTCGTTTAAAAACACATATGTTTTCATTGGCTTTTAAACCAGAGTGAGTTCACATCTCTGTGTTAATGTTGTATTATTTTACTTGTGTTGATCTGATTATTTATATGATTGTTTTTATTGTTTTGTGTTTTGTTTTTGTTTTGTACAGCACTTCGGACGGCTGATGCTGTATTTTTAAGTGCTTTATAAATAAACTGGTATGGTATGGTATCCAGTCTGTGAGACCAGGAGATCACACATGCACAATGGATTTGAAATATGTTTTTTTCCACGTGAGCATTTGGAGGAAGCACAAGGGTCAAGGGGTCAGAATTATGAATTACCTGGACGATCTGTTGATTCTGGCCGAGAACAGAACACAAGCCCAGCTGCACTCACAGATGGTGATAGCTCACCTGGAAGCTCTGGGCTTCATCATAAATCTGCAGAAAAGCAATTTGATTCCATCACCGATTACCGTATTTCTGGGTGTACAGGTCAACACCATTCTGTACAGAGCACAGCTTTCAGAGGCACATATCTCATCCATCCGCCTCTGCCTGGCACGCTTTCAGCTGGGTCAGAGAGTGTCCCTCAAACTCTGCCAGCGCCTGCTGGGTCTTCTGGCAGCAGCCATTCCCTACGTGCCTCAGGCATTATTAAAAATGTGCGCGTTGCAGATATGGCTGAACAAACAAATGCATCCTGCCTCCCTCAGGAGGGCAGGGAAGATACTGATCAGCCCAGAATGCGTGACAGCCCTGGAACCCTGGAGGGATCCTTCAGTGTTCGTTACAGGCGTCCCGCTGGGACGAGTACTGTCTCGTGTGGCGATCACCACAGACGTTTCAAAGAGAGGTTGGGGTGCGTGTTGCAGAAACCACAACGCCAAGGGCTCTGGAAACAACAGGAGGCAAGGCTCCACATCAACTTCCTGGAATTAAAAGCTGTCTTTCTGTCCATGAAGCACTTCTACAAGAAGGGGCTGATTACAAAGCAACACGTGTTGATAAAATTGGACAATCGGACAATGGTGTCTTTTATCAACAGAGAAGGAGGGACAAGGTCCCGACTCCTCCTCAGCCTGACACACAAGCTGCTCTCGTGGTGCAACCCCCTAATATTGTCACTGAGAGCGACACACATCCCAGGAGAGCTAAACCACAGGGCAGACGCCCTCTCCAGAGGGCCCCTCCTCTCCTCAGAGTGGAGGCTGAACCCGCGTATCGTTGACCAGGTCTAGGTACGATACGGGCAGGCATCCGTCGATCTGTTTGCCTGCAAAACTAGCACACACTGCATCCGGTACTTCTCACTGAAGGAAACAGACGCTCCACTGGGAACAGACGCCCTGGCTCACAATTGGCCAGCAGGGATGCTATATTATAAGTTTCCTCCCGTCCCTCTGATTCAGGCGACGCTGGAACGGGTACGCAGGGGAGCTCTCTCCCTGATACTCATAGCTCCCAGATGGCCACAGAAACCGTGGTTCCCAGAAATGATCTCACTGTTGTCAGGGACACCATGGCAGCTGCCCCCCCACAGGGACCTGCTGACTCAGGCCCACGGGCAGCTCCTTCACCCACGTCCAGATCTGTGGCAACTCTCAGCCTGGCCGCTGAGAGGAACCGGCTGATGGCCTCCGGCCTCCCCGGTAATGTTATAAACACGATACAGGGAGCTAGAGCCCAGTCATCTCAGACTCTCTACGCTCGTAAATGGCATGTTTTTGAGGCCTGGTGTCTAGAGAGGAATATTATCTCATATTCCTGTGACCTGGTCCAGCTCCTCACCTTTCTACAAGACCTGCTGGAAAAAGGAAGCTCCTTTTCCTCTATTAAAGTATTTTTGTCTGCCATCTCGGCATGCCAAGAAGACTGGGGAAATAAAACTCCCGGCGTACACCCTCTCATGATATGTTTCATGAGGGACGTGCTAAGGAAAAGGCCCTCCAGCAGGACCCTGGCCCCAGAATGGGACCTGCAGTTAGTCTTGGATGCTTTATGTGGGCCTCCATTTGAGCCACTCAGCAGCATTAAGATAGATTTGTTATCTTATAAAACTACTTTGCTCATAGCTCTTTGCTCAGCTAAACGTGTGGGTGACCTCCACGCTTTATCTGTGCATCCAATGTGTACCAGGTTTGCCCCTGATGGGTCAAAGGTCACCCTGCGTCCTAACCTTGCATATGTCCCAAAGGTTCCAACTCTAAATCCCAGAAGTCTGAACTTTGAGCTCTCTGTGTTTCCTCCCCATCCTGTCCTCACTCAGGAACAGAGAAGGTTGAATGCACTCTGCCCTATCAGGGCTTTGGGTGTTTACATCAACAACACTGTCAGTTGGAGGAAAACAAACCAACTGTTTGTATGTTTTGCTAATCCTGCTGCTGGCAGAGCCCTTTCAAAGCAGCGCCTCTCACACTGGGTGACTGAGGCCATAAAAAGGGCGTACAGCAACAAAGGTCAACAGGTGCCCTATGGAGTACACGCCCATTCCACTCGAGGCCTAGCTGCCTCATGGGCTCTGTTTAAGGGTGTTCCAGTGGCAGACATCTATGCTGCTGCCAACTGGAGTTTCACAAACACGTTTGCAAAACACTACAGTTTGGATGTCACTGCATGTGACATCACTCAAGCTGTCCTCTCTAACACACAGTAGAGATCAGCCAAAACGCCTAAAGTATAAAGGCAGAAGTTCTCACAAGCATGCATTTTCCAGAGCATTTTCAAAGGGTGTGAATGAATTATGTTCCCATAGCAATTGTGTTGCACCGAGTGCACTGACTGACAAGGAAACTGAAAGTTATGCACCATAACTCAAGTTCCCCGAAGGAAGGGAACGAGGTACAACACAGTTTGCCCTTTTCAATGCCCAAGCTTGGTGAAGTGCACTTGGAGAAAGATAGATGGGCGCACACGTCTTTATACCAAGAGGGAGGGGCCTCTGTGGTGACGCTGACGCCCACCTGCCGTAAAGGCGTGATTGTATTACTTCAGGTGAACCGCGCGGCGGCGCAATTCCCATAGCAATTGTATTGCACCTCGTTCCCTTCCTTCAGGGAACATGAGTTATGGTGCATAACTTTCAGTTTTATTACTCCACCATGTGTCGTTGTGTCCCTGGGCAAGACACTTAAGCCCGAGTTGCTCCTGGTAGGTCTGGATGGTGCCTTGCAAGGCAGGCTACCACTACCGGTGTATGAATGTCTGAATGAATGGGTGGATGGCTGGTCTTGTAAGGCGCTTTGGGGCTCCTGACAGGGGGCTGGAAAGCGCTGTATAAATAAGCTCCATTTACCATTTACCATTTACTCTGCAAAGTCAGTGCACAGTCAGAAATACAGTTCAGTTTGTGCACATGTGTGTTGTGTGTTTGTGTGTGTGAGTTCATGTGACAGTGAATCTAATTGTGCTTCACCTTTGCTTCAAAAGCTTTTAGCCCGGTCAGCATCCAGCCAATCAGAGCGAAGAGTCAGTGTGCGAGCAGAGGAGAGCCGAGGCGAGACTGTCTCTTCAACTAACTGGATTACCTTCACACTTTCCCTGTCATACTCAGCTCCATTGTGTCCCACACAACTAAAACTAAATTAAGTGACAAAAATGGAAACTTGGGAAGATTTCCTTTTTATTTCTCTCTCTCAGATGCCCAAACAAGGAATAATTTTCTGGCTTTTTTATTTTTTTTATATATATTTTTTGCTTTGCCTCAGTTTCTGATATAACGCCTAATGCTCTCCCCGCGCCTTGGTCCTCATTTGCATTGATAAGTGTGTTTCTCGATTTGAGGAATAAAGAGCAAGTGTCTAAAACTGCCTCCTGCCATCTAGACGCAGCTGCACATAAGCCGGCTACAAAGCTGGAATAAATACGCTCGCAATTACAGAAAAGGAGACAGAAAGCTTCAGCTGTCAGGGAGATGCTGCATGTCTGCACCTCGTCACGTTTTTCTCCTCTCGCTCACAAATTCAAAGATGTTTCACTTGGAATGAGCGTCAGAAAGCAAACAAAATTGTCAAGGCAGTTTATATGAAAAAAATCAATGATAAAGTATCCGCATGTCAAAATAAAATGATTATTGTAATAATTTTCAGTCATAGCATGGCTTGTTGCTGAAGAAAATCTGGGGCGGGGGTTTATTTCTCTAAATTTGAAGTTTGTTTGTTCACGAAAAAAACTGATAGTGACAGCAAAGACGGACAGGACAGTTCAATTCAAATCAGTTCAAAATACTTTATTAATCCCAAAGGGAAATTAAATGTTTTAGCTCATCATCTTGGTTTCAGTGAGTTGTAGATGCTGATGGCTGTGGGCAGGAAGGATCTGCAGCACTGTCCCACAGTGGATCTGAAGAAACTGGCTGGAGATGCCGATCCGTCCATCTGGAACCAGCGGGCCTCTCAGTCCTCCTGGGCAGGAGGACTACCTGAATGTTGGGCAGAACATCTCCATGTACTAAGGCCACTTCTCTCAGCAGCTTGTTGGGCTCCTCATCATTGCAGACAGGCAACTGCAGGTGTCGAGGGAGGATCCCGGTCTTCTTGTCGGACAGCTGTGGCTGAGTGGTTAGAGCAGTCGTCCTCTTAAGCAAGAGCTAATGGTACGTCCAGACCGAACAGCGTTTCAACTTCCAAAAAGCTCGTCACGCACGCAAGTGGACGCAATTGGTGTCCAGACCAGAACGGCAGAACGCGAAACTGCTGCGGGGTGTGTGGGAGGAGCTTACCGGTATACCGAGTCCTCACTGCACTCCGCCAGGCGAGGAGCTTTTTATTTCTGTCTCTGTAGAGCAGACTTGACTGGTCGTGAAGGACTTGTCGCGAACACACAGCTACAATGAGTTTCTCTTCCATAGTCCATGACTCCGCGGGTTTTTTCTGTGTCCCACAAACAATACGTCACATAGTTGCGCAATCGTTTCCGCGTCACATAGGGACTCTCCCCCTCTCCCCCTGACCCCCTCTCTTCTCCCCCGACTCTCCCTGATCAACCAATCAGGGAGAGTTGAACGGCGTTTGAATGTTTGAACCGCGAAATCTTCAGCTAAATCAACGTGTGCTTTGGAGGCTGACGCGGGTTCACGTGCACGGAAAAACGCTTTCCATCACGCTCAACACGCACGTGACGTGACGCCCGACGCCAAGACGCGGCTGGAAGCGCGTCCCCCATTGACTTTGCATGTAAGCTGGACGCTCCTGCCGTTGAAACGCTGTTAGGTGTGAATGCACCATAAGGGTTCAAATCTGCTAGCAGTCACATGCCCAAGTGTCCCTGGGTAAGACACTGAACCCCTCATTGCCTCAGATGTGTGTTGTGTCCCATCGTGATCTAAAAGCACTGATTGCTCTCTTTAGAATGATTTGTTCAATTAGCTTCGTAGGGATCTACTAGAATGCTGTGTGAATGGGTCAATTAAATGGTAAATGGTAAATGGAGCTTATTTATATAGCGCTTTCCAGCCCCCTGTGAGGAGCCCCAAAGCGCTTTACAATACCAGCCATCCACCCATTCATTCAGACATTCATACACCGGTAGTGGTAGCCTGCCTTGCAAGGCGCCATCCAGACCTACCGGGAGCAACTCGGGGTTAAGTGTCTTGCCCAGGGACACAACGACACATGGTGGGCAGACGTGGGATTCGAACATCCAACCTTCCGATTGGGGTCGACTGCCATTACCACTACACCACGGCTGCCCCGGGCACAGATTGTAGTGTAAAGCGCTTTGAGTATCTTGATAAGATTGAAAAGCGCTATTATAAGTACAGCCCATTTACCATTTATTATTCTGTTGTTACGAGCCATGTTTCCTGCAAACTCCAAGGATTTCAGCAGTCAGTTACTCAATCATCTCCGCCAGGTAGACGGAGATGCATCCATGGTGCCTCATTTACAACTCATTTGGGATTTGGGGCTGTATTTGAGGTAATATTTGAGCTTTGAGACGTTAGTCAGCTGCTCCCGGTTGTAAAAACCACCTTGTTGTCATGGTTACGCTTAATAACAAATGTCCAAAAGTAAAAAGGTTTCAGTTAAAATCCTTCCAGCTGCACAGCATCCAATACCAGAGGAAGTAATCGTCCACAAAAAAACATCCAGAAAAAAAGAGGAAATAAAGTTTTCACAAGCAATATCCCAGAATGAAAGGAACAGCTACTCCAACATGCAGCCACCTTGAGGGCCGCAATAACATCCACCACAGATTGTGCCACACGCAGCTTTACTGAAAAAATAACTTCCAAACCTAAATGCCTTCATAGTATAAATGTTGCTTTTTTTTTTTTACTAATTACTTTTCATAATTTTTTAATTTGAGCAAAAAGATTTCCAAGTTAAGTGAAGTCACAGTGTTCATCATTTGCGGCAATAATCCTACCAACTTCCACCATCATCTCATCATCGTTTTTCAAATCTCCTCCCAGCTGTGGGCGTTTTCTCTGTAACCGTATACACTTTTCAACTATTCCAATTTATCTTTGGATAAAGTTGGTTTTGTTAGAGCTCATTTCCCCCTCAGTCTGTTTCCTGTGCAAGATTAAATTAACCATCTAACACCTCCACTCCTCCATCGTCGTCCCCTTTTTTCCACTAGATCTTCAGCTCAGCTTTCTTTCTCTTTGTTCTTTTTCCTTTACCTTATTTTCTTTTCTCGGCCCTCTTTTTTAGTTTTTCTCTCTCTTTTTATTCGCCACCTCCAACTCTCTACTGATTAAGAAGGGAGTGGGGGGTGGGGGGATGGTTGGTAGATCGGTGGGAAAGTTCAATTAAGCTGTGGGCCTCTGGGCTTTTGTGTTGGTGTGATAACGTGTATGGTGTGCACACCTGTGTGTATGTGGCTGTGCATACTTCTGTGAGGTGTATGTGTGTGCACAAACTGAAAAGTGTGTGGATTTGTGCATACTCTTTGCATCTTTGCTGGAGTGTGCTGCTTGGGTTTCAGCTCTTCAGGATTAGTTTTCTACAGTAATCACGTAAGAGAGAAGCCCACGGGTAATTACAGCTTCTTTCCAAAAAAAAACAACAAGTGGGCTTTCATGTTCCTGCTGGACCCTATCACAGTCAAATAAAGCAGTTAAGTGCTATTCCAAGAAATAAAATTACTTTAGTCTAAGAGGATGGGAAATCTCTCATACGTCTTAGATCTATAAAGGTCCCTCAAATGTGTTTTCATTGTGAAGGAGGTGTAAGAATTATGAGGAGATCAATATTAATACTGACCTCTTTATCCTTAATTAATCTACTTATTCAGATTGAATAGTAAATTCACGGATTCTGTTCTTTTTCAGTTTACCCAATATTTCTGTGATCTTTATGATGGATAAATACACAAAGCCATTAAGTGACAAAGACGTTAACTTAGTTTGATATGTCAAAGAGACACTATCATTTATTTAAAATAAATCAACTAAATTAACACCATTACACTTGATTGACATGATTTCACTTTCTTTCAAATTAATACGTCAGCAAACTTAAATTCAACACAACAGACATAAATATTGGATGTTAACATATTTAGTCTGTGGGCATTTCAGCTTAAAATAGTTTCCAGCTTAGATAGAGAGGGAAAGATTTAGGAGGAGAAATTTATGGAGGAAGAAAAGTTAAGAGTCAGGGAGTTATCTTGATGTGTTTAACCAGAAACATGGCAGTTCTCCGGCCGATTAAAGCTACACGTTGGTACCCTTGGCAAAGCATTTGACGACTTGTTACCTCGTGAAGATGGTCAGTCTCCCTCGGTCCAGTTTGGTCAGTTCGTTTACCATTCTCAGCGTCTCCAGACGTGCGCCTTGACTCGAACCGAAAGTAACGGCAGCTCCTGGTGGTGTTTCCAAGATAAGACGTTCCTTAAAGGAATGTCAATAAAAGAGAGCTTTTCACGGCTTGAAATAGATTTATAACAGGCATGTTATAAATCTTTTAACTGAATGACGTGTCCTTAGCGTGTGACTAGACGATCATCAGTTCTTTGGAGAAGACCATGGTTTGAGGCTTACTCCAGCAGACTTCCATGAGAAAGTAAGATGTGAAGGTTTTAACTGAGACGTGACCCAGAAAATGTGTTCTTTCTGATTGGCCGAATGGCATCATAAGTTGATGTGAGGATGACATCAACATGTTGAAAGGGGGTCAAAAGATTAGTTTGTCAGAAAGATAAAGTGTTAGTTTCAGATGTCAGCATTTTATCATAAAACTGATTCCTTTGCTTTAACACTTTAACAAAATACTGTTGGTTTGATTAAAACAACGTCATTAAGCATCACATATGGGACCTATTAATGATAATAGCTTGATTATTAAATAGGACAAAAACAAAAGTCTTTGGGTGTCTAGATTGTCCTGAGCTCAAGCTAAAATGAATGAGATAAAGTGTTCCTTTTATCTTCACATGCAAGTTCGAGAGGAGAGGAGAAATCCTCCATGTACAACATTTTGAATTAAGCAGAGTATTTGATTTATCTGACATTAAAATGTACTGATGCTCTTACAAATAAAATTATTCTTTTGATCACATCAGCCTAAAATCAAAGATAGAAATAGTCTCTTATTGGTGACTATGTTATCAGATTATAGCTAAATGAATAATTTTGTAGTAAATGTCTTGCTTTACTGAGAGGTCAGTAAAGGTCATCACTGGACAGTTCAAAAACCTTAATTTGACCCTGGGTAGGTCCACTACATCTCCCCCCTTTTGGAAGCCATCGCCAGTCCTTGGGGATGGGGTCCAACACGAAAGGAAACCTTGAACTGTCTTTGATCTTGAAGTAATCCAGCAAGTGGAAAAAAAAAAATCAAAAATTATAATCCCATAAAGTTTTTGGAAATTCCATACTGTTCGTAGGTAATCCCATTGCGAAAAGCTTTTAATCCTTTGGAAAACAAAGTCTGTTAACTCTTGGAAAACAAAGTCTGTGATCCCTTGGAAAGCAAAGTCTTATAATCCACAGCGGTAATTCCACAGCAGTAAATCCACAACGATTAGTTTTGTTGATTGATCAGCAACAATTGTTTTCATAATCAGCATGTAGAGGGGATCCCTCGATTGACGCAGAGGAGGCGACCCTTGGATGAAGGTTGAAGACCAACGTTGAAGTAGCATGTCCCCACATCGAAGGTTGAAGGCTGGTTGGTTTCCAGTCCGTGCCACTCTGGTTCTATGTGTCATGCAATTATGTGGTTTTTAAGGTGGGCTTATGATTGGGATTTTACATTAAGCCTTACCTATATGCACCTGGTATGTAAGCTATCATGGTTTAGATCAGCTACAATTACCAATTAAGGGGTGGATCAATTCTGTAAATTTAGATATAGGGATTTGTACCTATAAAATTTTGGAGGGCTTCTGTAACGAAGGCCTCTAATTCCAAACTATTCCTCCATTCATTACTTAGTTTAGGTTAAACTAAAATAAAAATGAAATATAGTTTGATCTAAATGTCTGTTGTCTTTTAGACGAACGACGTAGGATTTGGTATTCCTAATAAATTTTGAAGTCTATGGCGAGACTCATCAAAATGAATAGACAATCTAGAATAGAAACGATCGAATCGGTTCAATTTAGAAATTGTGAGGTCAATGTAGTTTATGGTACCTTGAGTAGCTTTAAACTACATTGACTCTTCGACGATTGAGATTTAACAAAACGAACTGCATGTTGGCATAGTTAAATCCATATCATTCATTAACCAATGTTAATACAAAACCTTTTTGGCTGGGAGTGTTCAGAACCAAACAATATCTCAACTAATGACAACAGTAATGACTAAACAACAAGGAAACAACGTTTCACTGCTTCGACACACTCTTGTCGTCAGATTCCAAAGTGCAACACACAAGAAAAACAGGTCTCAACTTTATGACCGAGGTCAAATTAAATCTCGTGGATTTAAACGGTTGTTAAGGTTAGTTTTTGTTGTGGGTTTTAGGCTTAGCGTTTCTAAGTTCAAATTGGACAATGCGACTTATAGGGTGGGAAATATGGTAGTTTAAACCTGATTAGTTTATTTACTAACTTGTGTTTGGACGACCTTATTATCCCATGAAGTCGGTGAGTTTGTGAGATCTTTGTCTTTTGTGGAGTCATTGAACGCCTTGTAAGGTTTGATCTGATTTCGATGTACCCATTTAGCAATTGGCTCTTTGCGGCCTTTGCTGATTTTGATTTCGTAGACGACTGAGGACACTTTGTCTGTTATCAGATGAGGTCCAGTCCACCTGGGCATTAGTTTGCGGGCGAGAGTTCCGGTCTCGGACCCTCCTTTCCCGGTTGCTGGGGCGAACGTATAGTACCAGACTCTGTCTCCCACTTGGAGTTCATTGTGAGAGGCCTTTTGGTCATAGTACGCCTTACGTCCTTCAGCAGATCTTTCCAGGTTTTTCTGGGCGAAAGCAAAAGTGTTTCTGAGGTGTACATTCAAATCTTTGTCTTTGGCATGGCCTAACATCACCCCCCTTTGGTCATGGGGGACCACGATCACAGGTGAGGACGTCCGTCCATGGGCACAAGTTAGGATGCCACCGTTTAGTTTAAGCTGTTCGCGCAGCTGAGAGAAGACGGTACACAGGAATCGTTTAGGTTTTGGCCAACGTATCTTCTTACGTTTACCTCTTTCCGTGTAATTCATGTGTGTCACAACGGTCGGCGCAGTCGCAAGTGTGTCTGATTGTACAGACTGCGACGGGTCACCGTCGTTGTGTATGTCTTCCCACCTCTCGACTGAAGAGGGGCTCTTTGAGTCTGTAAAAACTATGTCATTTCTGACTAGTTCTAGACACAAATGTCCCTGAACCAAGGTTTCATCGAAAGCTTGGCTGATAGCCGATTTACCTGTCCCAGGGGACAGTACAGCAACCTCGGTGTGGGGTCCTTGGATCTCCACACCTTTCTCTACCTGTGGTAGGTAATGTGAGTTTGCCCCCTTCTTGTCTGAAGAGGGGTCCTCGTAGTCTGCAACAATGATGTCCAAGTGACTGTCAGCGTTTGGTTGACTGTCATCTTCTGGACTCAGATGCCCTTGAACCAAGGTTTCATTGAAAGCTTGGTTGATTGCCGAATTACCCGTCTCAGAGGACAGTACAGCGTCATCGGTGTGGGATCCTTGGATCTCAACACCTTTCACTACCTGTGGTAGGTAGTGGTCAGGGAGTGCTGAATGTGTCAGCTCACAGAGGAGGTTCTCTTGTTGGGCCAGAGATTGGTCCAACTTTTGGGTCTCTTCTGTCTCACCTGTAGTTGAAGGTTCACTTACCGGGCTTGTGACCACGGTTGGGGAGTCCCTCGTGGCCACTGCGGTACCTGCGGTTAGGCAGTCTGTACCACAACGAGGAGGCACTTTTATTGGCAGGGGTTTTCTCACTGTTGCCCACATTTCCTGTTGACCATAATCTATAATCGCGTTGAAGCGGTTTATAAAATCTTGGCCAACCAAAAATGGGAATGAGTCAAGTGTAGACACGTACACCGGGTGGTGTAGTGTCATTTCGCCAATCTTCATGTGAACCATAGCCATAGCTGTTAGGGTTGTTCCCGTCTCTGCGAGACCCTGTAGTACTACAGCACATTCTTTGAGGGGTATTTCCCTGTCAACCCCGCTAGCGGCTATCCTTAGCTCCTTCAACAGTGTGGGAGACATAATGGTTATGTCAGCCCCACCATCCAGGAGGGCCTCTTCTGTGAGGACCCCTTCTAAAGTGATTGACAGGTAAGCCTTCTTAGCGGGCCCCTTCCTGATAATGTTACACAGGAACCTATCAGGTTTTTTTCGACGTTTGTTACGTCTACCATTGTCTGTGTGAATTTCATTCACCTGTATTGGTAGTGCAGTCACACATGGGTCTGAGTGATCGGTCTGTGACGAGTCATTGTCTTTGGTGAGTGCGCTTTCCCCCCCTTTTTCTGATGAGGGGCTCTCGGACTCTGTAACAATGACGTCATGTTTACAGTCAACATCTTGTTGACTGTCTATACCCTGATTGTCAGCATCCTGACCATCAGTATCTTGGTGACTGTCAGCAAT